>SJYC01120652.1:0-28551 GCA_006408675.1 Madoqua kirkii
GTTGTTTATCCATCCTCTATGTACTAGTTTGCCTCTGCCCATCACAGATTCCCAATCTATCTCTCCCCCAGCCACTTCATAATTTTTTGAAACAGTATTTTCTTCATGGCACCTCCAAAGATATATATAGGAAAGCTCTTAAGAGGCCCAGAGCCCTTAGTATCCCCACTTACCCTTGGTGGCTCAGGCTGTAAAGAATCCACTTGCAGTCAGGGAGACTTGGTTTTATTCCCTGGGTCGGGAAGGTCCTCTGGAGAAGGCAATGGCAATCACCCAGTATTCTTGCCTGGGAAATCCCATGGACAGAGGAGCCTGGCGGGCTACAGTCCATGGGGTCACAAAGAGTTAGACACAACTGAATGACTAACACCCTAGTTTCCACGTAGACCTCACATCACTCACAGCCTGCTGACTCCTCTGAAATACAGTGTGAAACAAACAAGGGCACAGATTCATTCATTCCAAGGGAACACTTTCTTTTACCAGGCCTCACTCATATTTTCCTGGCACGTCTGCACCACAGGTACCTCAAATGTATGCTTCATACTTTTAGAAATCTAAAGAACGTAGCGTTTCAATTGAGGAGTGCCTCAGCGGAATCCTTTTCTTCTACCTAATGCCATTTGAATGCCTGCGCCCAGGGAGGTTGAGTTGATTGGACAACACATATAAACCTCTGTAAGGAATTCACTAGGTGGAGAAGGATGCCAATAGCCCAGAAACGTGGTATCCAGGGAGCTTTTTATTTCATAATCTTCATGATGTCATGGAGACAGATCGTGTTGGCATCTTAGTAAGCAGCCGTGCTCCGTGGAGCTTTCTGCAGTTGTGACCTCACCTTTTATCTGTGCTTGCTGTCTTCTGTGATAACCATTAGCCACATACGGATGGCTTGAAGTGTAGCAGCTGCAGCTAAGGAGCTGAATTATAAATATTATTTTATTTCAGTTAAATGGATGTATCCACATGTACATAGTGCTATCCACATGGCTACCGTAAAGGACAGGACAGTTACTGCCTTCAAATTCCCCTTCTCTTCAAGTCATAAAGTGAGGGTAATCAGGTCATTTCTTAGCGGGACCTCTCCATTCCTGTCTTGTGGAATTAGTTAGAGGCTGTCTCTTTCCTGGATCCATGATATCCTAATGTTTATGGAAATACTCATCAGCAGTAACACTTGAATAGGATACAGCCAGCCCTCTTATTATCTGTGTGTGTATTTTTGTTTGTTTGTTTGTTTTAATCCTTAAAGGACTGGACAAACAGTATTGTCTTGTAGGAGAAGAATATGCATGAAGTCTCTTCCCAGGGAAAGGTAGAGGCTGTAAAACATTCCTCTTTACCGGGTAAAGAGAAGTTAAAGAGACAGGGAGAAATCTCAGGGAGAGGCTTTTCCTGAAGGGATGCTTTTCATTGGGTTCCTCTTCTTTCAGAAGACTCCAGGGGAAGAAACTTCCCTGAGGGCACCGGAATCTTCCCTTGTGAATAAATACTTCCCGCCCTGGTCACCTCTCTGCTCTGTTCTTCTGGGAGCTCACCCTTCTTTGGCGTGCTGTGACTTAAACCCTCATAAAGACTCTGGAAAAAAAAAAAAGGCTAGTATTTTTCCTGAAATGTTCATTTCCTTGCTGTAGGCTTATGTGGGCTTTGAGTGGAAATGTGATCTGTGCGCCTCGCTCTGCATTTGGTCTCAGCCATTGAGATGGGGTTTAATAAGAACTGTTTGAGGCCGTAGGAGTCAGGTGGGCCTTACTCTGTGGGCAGTGTTGTCTTAGACAGAGGGATTTGCATCTTGAGAGTGGCGCCAGCTGACGCGAGTCCTCCCAGGCAGCAGCCTGTTGCCTATCTGGTTCAGTCCATGTTTTCTCACTTCTGGAACCTTCTGCGCTGCCACTCACAGCTTGTGGGTTTACTCTGGAACTCTAGCCCCTGTCCCTGACTGTCTTCTGTCCTTCCCTCAGCTGTAACACTGCACACGGGCAGTCATTTAATACAAACTTAATACAAATCATTTATGAAGTCAAGATGGAGCTTTAACTTCCAAGGACATCTTAGCCAGTCAGCACATCTCTTCTGGGGAACATCTTTTCTCTTCTGTCCTGCTTCCCCTTCCATGTCCCTTGGAGCCTTTGGTTTCAGAGCTCCTTGGAAGATGAGAAACCCAGGTCTTTGGGGATTTCTTTGTATCAGTGTTGTCCAGTAGACCTTTCTTCTGTAATGAAAAATGCTCTAAATCTGTCCTGGCCAAATGCGACTACTAAGCCTTTTGAAAATGGCTGTCGCTGCTCGAAACTGGAGATTTGATTCTATTTCACTTTAGTTAATTTAAATTGAAATGTACCTTTCTTTGACTTCTTTTTTTAAATTTTATTGAAATATGGTTGATTTATAATGTGTTGATTTCTGCTGTACAGCAAAGTGACTCAGTTATACTTGTATATACATTTTTTTCCATTCTGGTTTATCACAGGATGTTGAATATAGTTAGTTCCCTGTGCCATACAGTAGACCTTCTTGTTTATCCTTCTTTGACTTCTGAACTGACTTCTTTATATGATGGCTAATGTTGACCAATCCAGATCTCGAGCTTTTCATTTTCTCTCAACTCTGCCCTGACTGTTTATACCTCCATGTCTGGGTCCAATACATCTGTTTGTCTCCATTGTCCTGTTTTCTCTGTGAGTATATTTTTATTCCTGTTCCAGAAAGTATGTATTAATTTTTTACAAGTAAGGAGAATTTATCAGGAGCGTAGAAGGTTTCTCTTGGAACCTAAGGAAGGCATATGAAACTTGCCTTTGAGAACTCAGGGGAAGGGAGAACTGGAAGGGGCCTACTGCGTGCCAGGCAGTGTTCGCAGTCTGGAGCACAAAGTCCACATGTACCGGTGAGCGGACGGGACTCTGCTGCTCTGTCAGGGATGGTGATGGTGAGTTCAGGATGTAGGAAGAGAGCGAAGATTGGCATGTCCTTGTGAGCAGAAGGCAGGTGTCTGCAACAAGAACATTTTGGTTGGAGGCAACAGCCAGTTCAGACGCCCTAAAACCAGAGGCCGCTTGTCACCTTTCCCCCCCGCCCAACCGCCTGCTGGCTTTCGTATTTACTTCTCTTTTGACATTTATAGACACATCATACATTGTGCTCCATAGAAACGGAGCCAGACTGCACCAGCACGGGTGTAGGTAAGATCAGACCAAGGTGGTGAGGGGGCTTCCCTTGTAGCTCAGTCAATAAAGAATCTTCCTGCAAGGCAGGAAACCTGGGTTCAGTTCCTGGGTCAGGACGATCCCCTGGAGAAGGAAATGCAACCCACTCCAGTATTCTTGTCTGGAGAATCCCATAGGCAGACGAGCCTGGCAGGCTCCAGTCCATGGGGTTGCAAGAAGCGGACACGACTTAACGACTAAGACCACCGCCACCAAGGTGGCGAGAGACTGTGCCATGGAGTAGCATGTGCTCTGTCTCCTGGGAACCATGCCGCTCTTTACACACCTCGGCCTTTGCTCCAGCACAGGGCTGGTTTAATGAATGACACTGCGTGCAGGCAAAGACACCAAAGTCAGTTGCATACAACAGCTTGAAAAAAAAAACGCTTCTGAAGAACTTGACCGTAGTCAAGAACTGTAGCTTGACTTCCTAGTCAAAGGCAGTTGACAACATCTTGAAGCTGAAGTTGCATGCTCCACCCTTAGCCCTGGTGGTGAGTGTTACTTCACCAGCGCCCATCGTTGGAAGCAGCCCACTGGACCCCAGTACCTAGTGCTCAGATGCACTTCCGGGACCTTGCGGTTCTCATTTTTCCTGGGTAAAGTGACTGTTGGATGGATAAAGAAGTGTGGCACACACACACAATGAGATACTCTTCAGCCATAAAACAATGGAGGAATGCCATTGTAGCAGCTGGATGCAGCTGGAGATGCTCACACTAAGGGAAGTCAGGAAGACAAGTGCCATATGCCGTCGCTTCCATGTGAAATCTGAAACATGATGCAGTGAGCATACCTCTGAGACTCAGACTGTGAGATCAGACTTCGGTTGCCAAGGGGGAGGTGGGGACGGGAGTCTAGACAAGGCAGAGGCAAACTGTTACATGTAACATGGAAAATCAACAAGACCCTGCTGTGTAGCACAGGGAACTATGGAAAAGAATATTAACAATTTTATATCTCTGGATAACTGAATCACTTTGCTTTGCAGCAGAAATTATCACAATGTTATAAATCAACTATACTTAAATAAAATAATTTTAAAAAGTAAAATGACTGTTGGGATCTATCTTGACCCTCCTGCAACCTGTTGACAAGGATCATCATGTAAATGCTGCTTTCTCTTCTCAACGACTGCGGGGCTCTCAGGACTTGTGGGGGGTGGGGGTGGGGCTTGTAACTTCTCACTTGTTGGAAGATTGCATGGTGCGGCGCACAGCTACTCACCTGCCCAGAGCCTTTCACACTGTTTACTGCAAGTAACAGTAAGGTCCTGGCCACCAGGGAAGGGCAGAGACCCGCCTCACTTTTCATCCAGCCGCACCTTGAGAAAACAAGCCAAGTTGCCCAGTTTAAGGGCAGATTCTCATTTTGTTTCAAATTCCCTACTTGAACTTAACAATGCTTGAAACTTGTTTCTTTTCTGTTTCACTTCCTCTGCTTGAAGGATGCAAAGAGGGGGGTTTCAAAATGGGTGGCCTTATCTTAGAAGCCACAGGGAGCCTGAGCGTGCCTTTTCCTCCTCCGAGGCCAGCAAGCCAAGGTTTGTTTGGCTGCTCTTAATCCAGCAAAGGTGCCCCACTCCGCCTTCCCTCGCCCACGGCGGGGTTCTTCTAGAACTGGGTCCCTGTTCACATAATACTGACTCTCAGAGTGCTCTTTACTTTCATTTCCTTAAAACTGACTGTATTTTCTTTTCCTTAATTTGCATTTTGGAGAGAATCAACCCTAAACAGATGGCACAGTAGTAGGAGCTTGATTTTGAACTCTGGCCTTTAACTCAGCCAAGACTTATGGATCCCCTGATATATGGTCCACCTGGGCTGAGGCTGTCTGTCCTGGAATAAGACAGGTGGCATTCCTGCCCTCATGAAGCTGCCAGCCCCTGCCTACCGGCCTCAGCGAGGTACTTCCACACTTCCCTCATCTGTAAAGTGAGAACCATCACGAGTCTTCCATAACTCCGTGTCACACAGAATCAAGGCACTGAGCAAGCAAAAGGGTCTTTTTGTGTAACCATTCCTGTTGTTATCAGTTATCATTCAAGCTGAGCTGGGGAAATAGATCTGGAATAAACTGTTAACAGTGAAAGTCTCTGTTCTAGATTGGAATTTCCTCCTCATCCCTCATAGTTGGTGGAAAGGCCTCTCTACAGACTGAGTGGAAAGTGATCCTCTGTCCGCTGACAGCACTGTCCTTCTTTCCAATCTCGTGAGGCACGGGTGACACTCTGGTTTTGTTCCTGGAAGCCCGGGTCAGCTGCCTGGTCGGGTGTGTGTCTGTGCGCGTGAAGCGGGGATGCGGTCCTTCAGCAGTGCGCTGAGAAGCGGCCCACGGTGGATTTCTCCATCTGCACAGAACACACGGCAAAGCGGTCGTCCTGACGCCGTTTCTCTCGTGAATGGAAACGTGGCGTCTCATGCCGTTTCAGCAGGGCTGCCGGGTCAGTGCTGGGACATGTTTGAATTATTCAGCTTTCATGACTTTGGGGGTGGAACTGTGAATGTTTTCCAGAATGAAAAGGACTTGGGACATCATGTGTGCTCAGCACAGTATTTGACTGGTCCGCGGATGAGCTGTGGAAACTGGTTGGGAGCCTGGAGCCCTGTCGTGGTCTTCTAGAGCCTTTTCAACTTCCTGCCTGGCTGGCTCTCCAGTGTGATTCGGGGAGCAGCAGCCCCTCTTGAGTTTTCATGGGATGAAATGGCCTCAAGGAAAAGAGGTTAAGGAATAGTGCTTTCCATATATCTGAATAGCGTGGAGCCCCTCTTAGCTAGACACTTAAAAATCTAGTCAAGGTGTTGTCTGTGTTCAGTTTTCTGTCTGCTGTGAACCTAAGTGTCCCGGTTTTCTGTTTGCTTGAGAAGGAGAGCCAGCCATAACCGTATTTCAGCACATTAGAATTCCAGAATCTTAAAGTGCCTCCTTGCCTCCCCATCTCTGAATGTTGAAATTCACTAATTTTATCAGCACGTTGCCAGATAACATACTAGGTGTCTCCAAGGCAAAGCAGACCAGCTCTGGCTTGTTGAATGTTTTGCAAAGGTCAGCAGAGGATTGGAAAACTTGACCTTCAGCTTAATATTTGCCAGATCTAAGCTGGTTATAGACAGTATTTTAAAACCACATTATTTGTTTCTAGAAGGATTGTTAAAAGACCCTAAGCACTCTTGGAAACCTGTTGGTAACAATGATTGTTTCCATTCTCTCTCTGAAAGCTTTGGGAGCAAGCATCACAGTAACAAAAGCTGTTATATTTTGTTCTGTCTGTTCACTCAGATGTCCTGAAAGGTCTCTTGGAAGTCATCAGACTGCTGCATCCAGTTGATAACTGGAACTAGATCTCAGTTGTCTTTGTCGCTGGCATGCCTTTCCTGTAATTTTCATAACGGAGAGACAGCATCGCCTGCCCTGTCCTTTTCTCACCAGAGAGTGCTTGTGCTTACATGCATGTCAAGCCTGTTTTCTTCCATCTTGACCCTAGAAAGTACCATTTCATAGATCAAGAAATGGAGGTTCTAAGAAGTTAAGTGGCTGACCCCCAAACATGAACTCACACTCACGTTTTTGTCTTGGGAAGTCTTGGACTTTACCAGCCTGCCCTTATTATAAGTGGAGTAATTGCAGGGAACCAAAGCTGTCTTCTGAGAAGCTTACTGCTCCCCCACCCTCTACCTGCTCCTCTCAACTCCATCTGGCTGCATTCAGGGTCTTTGCCTTTGGCTGGAGTGAGCGTACACCTCTGCTCTTAGACCTCGGTAGCAGGAATCTCTGTTTTATTGTTCATAGCAAGAAAGATGAGGGCTTACGTATGACCTGTGGCTTTGTCTCTCCTTGACTGTCTCTCATTGACCTTCTGTAAGTTATCCACCTCTTTGACCCTTAATTTCCCCATCTATAAAATGATGATGAGAAAATTCCATGGCATTTGGGATGAGTAAATGAACTAATCAGCACAGCGCTTAGCACTGGACTATGCGTTTGACTTGCCTCCAGTAAATGGTGATAACAGAAATAATAGTATTAGTTCGCATACGTCTGATTTCTGAAACAGAAAATGTTCCTTCTCCTTGAACTGAAATGTGAGTATCCAGAGTAGAGAAGCAAATGCATATTGGAAAATAGCCATAGTAGAGAGTTCATCACAGATTTTTGCATTCCTGTGAAACCTCTAGTAATCGAAGAGAGAACTGAATGGACATGATAAACACTAATGGAAAGCATTTAGATGGCTGCAGGGTGGGGCAGGGAGGCTGGCGGAGCAGCAGCTGGGAGGAGGTGCAGGGACAGATGCTCTGCACCACCTGGAGGGTGCCTCCCCTCCCCTCCAGATAGCGGGTGTCATGAGGGGAGGTGGCCCACTGTTGCCCCATCTTTTTATTTTCTTAAATTTAGTTAGAAATCTAGCTTTTCATGTAACAGCTCCTCATTTTCAGACTTGCTTCACATTTGAAACAGAACTTAAGCCGTGTCTGGGGGCCATCCCCACCCCCGCCCGACGTGGTGATCTCGGCTGGGGCATCTCCCAGCCTGGGCCAGCCCCAGGCTCCCTTGTTGCCAGAAACCCAGCCTCTCGAACCAGACTCACCATCTGAAGGAGTATCCTGAGTGTAGCAGCATTTCCGGCCCTTTTCCAGATCACAAATATGGGAATTATCTGCTTTGACTGATATTTTCACATACTTCATAAAACTGTAATTGAAAAACCTTTCCAGCACTGGCACACACTAGGACAGGATACTGAAGCACATTTTGAAAAAGAGGTAGGGAAACACCGCCACAGAAATTTAGAAATGAAAAGCCGGATCTCACAGGAAATTGATACTCAGACCAAATTCCTTGCTTAGTTGAAGCAAACAGCTTAACCCAAATACCTATTTGTCTGATTGTCAGATAGTGGCTACCTTTTAAAAAATCCTTTCCGTCCGGGATTTTGTATTAGTTCTGGCATTTTGCTTTCAGTTGCCTCAGCATTTTGAGTTAAAGTATTGTTTAATTCATAAATAAAAACTTAATGGAAAAGCATATCTTTGGGTAGAACATTTCAAAGTTCTTTTGGCAAAAATCATATTGTGCATGTTTTTAATTTCCTGTCACATCATAAACATCTTGCAGAAAGAACCATGCTCTATTCTGTCCAACCTTTCCATAAAAGGTTAATATGAAGGCTCTTCCAGGGCAGATAAATAATGCACGTTTGTTTATGTTGGCTAATTTTTCTGCTAAATAATAAATGATTTTAGCTGAATTGGAATGTGATAACACTCCATAAATCCTGTGCTCATTATCTTGCTTCCATCAGAGTATTTACCATGTTGTTTTGACTGTCACTAAGAGAGTTAATCATCTATTATTTTCAGTAATCTCTGTGTTATTTTCCTTGTTGCTACAGCCCATCATCAAGTCACATCTCCTGAAGGAGACTTGTTTTCTCCGTTACTATTACTTTCTGTAACGGGCCGACTTTAATGCCCTTCCTAGCAGGATGGTTACAATTTTGATGGTCTGTGAATGGCGCCACAGCCTGCTCCTCACTCGGTGAACGACCTCGTGTGCGTTGATGTGGATTCTTTTTTGTCAGTTTGATTCCTCTTTTCCTCAGCCCCAGTGCCAGCATGCTCTTGGGTTTTGGCTCATTTCAAAAATTCTACAGTTAAGATTTACGCGCTGCAGATAAACGTGCTGTTAAAAATCAGCTTTCTCAGTGATGAACTAAAATTGGCAAGCTTGGATGGTGGTTTTTGTTGCAGACTGCTCACCTCTGCCCAGCCTTCTCGGAAGAGTGTTTTATCCGTGAGATTTCTGTTAAAGTTGGGAGACCTAAAAGTGTTGCAGCTCTCTGAACAGGCAGAAGGGCCTGTATTTTGAAATACTGCCTCTGGCAACAAGACAGATATTTCCATCTGCAAGAGTCATTTTAAATGCTTGCGTTTTGTCACCTGATATGTGACCTGATTCTGGGACATATATCAGGAAGAAGAAAAACAAAGCGAATTCAGCAGCTTGTTTGAGAACTCAAACCGTACTCCATTCCTCACTGATCCAGGAAGTTCAGGAATAAGCAGAAAACAGCCTGCCTGCTTGGGAGTTATTTGGAGTTAGTGGGACTGGGGAGTATAAAATAGGGAAGCAGCAGGTGAAATTTTTACTCAGCTGTTTTACGTTTATCACTCTATTCAGCTCTAGCATGTTTTAAACATATATTATTAGTTTTATATGTATATAACTCCTTTAATAGTTCCTTGCAAATCAAAATCTAAAAATCCTAGTTCAAAGGCACAATCAAGTTTTCAATTTAAAGTACTCTATGGAATTAATCCCTTTGAAACAGCCCATAATTCCTTAATTTGCTTGTTTGGGGAATACAAATATATGTTTATATGGCTTAAAGCCCTCCATAGATCCATAGTGAAGTGTGAAACCCATGAGCCAAAAAGGCTAAAAAAAGAAAGAAATCCTCAAAGCTGAGTTCCCTCAGTTGAACAGGTCAGAGGGTGGGGAATTACACACACACACACACACACACACACACACACACCCCCCACCTTCCAGGGCTTCAGAGTTGGCTCCATAAAAGTGACATTAGACTGGAGTTTTATTAAGGGGGCAGAGGGCCTGCAACTGTCCAGATTCAGGGGTTTATTCACCAGCTCTTGGTTTTTCAGTTTTTAAGCCAGGCTTGAGTTTCCGCAGTTCACTTTTAGAGTGCTGTTGTTCAGCCACCCGGACATGCCTGACTTTGCAACCCCATGGACTGCAGTGCGCCAGGCTTCCCTGTCCTTCAGTGTCTCCCAGAGTTTACTCAGACTCCTGTGCATCGAGTCAGTGATGCTGTTTAACCGTCTCATCCTCTGTCGCCCCCTTCTTACGCTTTCAGTCTTTCCCAGCCTCAGAGTGTTTTCCAGTGAGTTGGCTCTTCACGTCAGGTGGCCAAAGCATTGAAGCTTCAGCTACAGCAACAGTTCTTCTAATGCGAGTAGAATAGTCCTATTCTATAGTCTCACGATAGATGAGGTAGACAAAGTCAGATTCTGTCGTTGCCTGTTGTGCGTCTGCTGGGACGTTTTCTGTGCCTCCTCTCCTTGCCTTTTGTAAATCTAGTTTTGGTCAAGCCGTGCTATGAGCTGTGTAAACCTCGGACATCCCTGTGGCTCTCCTTCTCTCCATCTGTCAGAACAACAGTTGTTGTTGAATAATTCTCTGTCTCCAGAGATCCCGCCCCTGGATTGTCTGGATTCTCCACTCTGCTCCCAGTCGGAGTGCCTTTCTGTCCTCTCACGCCTCGGAAAACCACCCATCCTTTAAGACTCAGCTCCTCCATGAACCTGGCTATCCCTGTATCAGCTTTTTGTCCTTTTCTGACCTCTTACTTGCACAGAAAGCAAGTTGGCTGCAGCTGATAGCCTTGCCTCTCTATCTAGTGTGTAAGCCACAGGAGGGCAGGGACCCACCTAATGTTTGCTTTAAGAGTCTTTCTGTGTGGAGAGGATTTCAGAGACCTGATGAACCCCCGGTTGTTGACCATGTAGTCAGCAGTTTCAATGTGGAAAAATAGGTGTCTTTCTTACTAGGCTTTTGACTGCTAGGAATGATCTCCTTGCCTCTTCAAACAGATTTTAGAGTATGGGTTAGGTCATGCTTGGAGGGTCCTTAAGGAGTGTTATCATTGCAGAAAAGTGTTTGCATGAGAAACATGGATGCCTTCAGGCCAGTGTCTCTGAGTCTTTCCTGTGCAGACTCTGGCCTCCCAGTAACCTTTATGGTGGTTTTTCCAGAACAGCTCCTGGTGCCCAGAGACCTTGGGGGACTGGAGAAAAGCCCCTCCTCTCCTGCTTTCAATATACTTATCATTACTTAAGGGATGAGGGTTAAAATACAATTTTAAAACTAAGTCAAGAAGGTATCGCCTTGTGTTAGAAGTTCCGAGTATGCAGCAGATGTCAGAGAAGGAAAATCGTTCTCAACTGTCTTTGGCTTAATTATGAGTCTTTTTGGTATATTTATTTACTTATTTATAGCAATTGGCCAAAGGCTTTGACTCACTGGGGAACGTCTCTCTTTCATTATGAATATGAAGGGTCCCGTGCGGATGTTCGGTGCTTCCTTCTGGGCTAGAGAAGCCTGTGACAGGCCCGTAGACTGGCCCCATGGTTTCAGGGGCCCTGCGTGTCTGTTGCCTGCATCGCAGACCATGGCGGCTGGCTGCCAGATGGTAGCCTCCGTGTCTGACTCTGAAATGCCAACTGCAATTGAAAACCTTCTTGCCGAGAACAAGTCTTTCCATTCCGGGACCATATGGTGATCAGAGCCTCTGGGCCCAGGACCGTTTATGGGGCCAGGCTCAAGAGAAGAGCAGATGGGAAACACTGTCGTAGGAAACCCTGGCTGGGAAAATGGTGAGGGATTAGTATTCGATTGTGCTAGATCCAGAGTGAGTGGAGACAGGGGACTCATGGGCAGCCACAAACTGGGTTCTCCGCAAGACTGCCTGAAGAGTGACCGGGCAGCTTCAGCGTCAGCTGAGGATGGGCCAGCGCCTACCTGCGAGGAGGGGCAGCACCCTGCGTGCCTGGTGGGTGCTGGTTGGGTGCTTGATGGGTGCTCCAATGCTGGCTCTCTAATCACAGCGGAGCCTGGGGCTTGCTGTGAAGGTAGAGGATCGACAGCTACAATCAGCTGACCTTCCGAAAAGTAGACGACCCTCAGTCACGTGACGGGGCATTCTCCAATCAGTTGGGAGGCCTTACATACAAGCAAGACCTGAGGTTTCCTGGAGAAGGAATTCTGCCTGAAAACTGCAACACTGGTTCCTGCCCGAGTTTCCAGCTTGCCGGCCTGCTAGAAATTCCAGACTGGCCATCCCCGCCCTTGCATGAACCAGTACACGTAGTACATGCACGTGGGTGGGTTTAGTGTGTACCCAGGGGATTTGCGTGCTTATTGATGTTGGAGGAGGACTGCTCTGAGCCATACTAGCTCTGTGTGCCAGTTGCCTTGGATTATTCTTTGAAATGCTGCACTTGGTTATATCAGTTTTAATAATCCTCCTTGCTATGAAATTTATAACACAAAGTTGAATATGAAGGGTCCCGTGCGGATGTTCGGTGCTTCCTTCTGGGCTAGAGAAGCCTGTGACAGGCCCGTAGACTGGCCCCATGGTTTCAGGGGCCCTGCGTGTCTGTTGCCTGCATCGCAGACCATGGCGGCTGGCTGCCAGATGGTAGCCTCCGTGTCTGACTCTGAAATGCCAACTGCAATTGAAAACCTTCTTGCCGAGAACAAGTCTTTCCATTCCGGGACCATATGGTGATCAGAGCCTCTGGGCCCAGGACCGTTTATGGGGCCAGGCTCAAGAGAAGAGCAGATGGGAAACACTGTCGTAGGAAACCCTGGCTGGGAAAATGGTGAGGAATTAGTATTCGATTGTGCTAGATCCAGAGTGAGTGGAGACAGGGGACTCATGGGCAGCCACAAACTGGGTTCTCCGCAAGACTGCCTGAAGAGTGACCGGGCAGCTTCAGCGTCAGCTGAGGATGGGCCAGCGCCTACCTGCGAGGAGGGGCAGCACCCTGCGTGCCTGGTGGGTGCTGGTTGGGTGCTTGATGGGTGCTCCAATGCTGGCTCTCTAATCACAGCGGAGCCTGGGGCTTGCTGTGAAGGTAGAGGATCGACAGCTACAATCAGCTGACCTTCCGAAAAGTAGACGACCCTCAGTCACGTGACGGGGCATTCTCCAATCAGTTGGGAGGCCTTACATACAAGCAAGACCTGAGGTTTCCTGGAGAAGGAATTCTGCCTGAAAACTGCAACACTGGTTCCTGCCCGAGTTTCCAGCTTGCCGGCCTGCTAGAAATTCCAGACTGGCCATCCCCGCCCTTGCATGAACCAGTACACGTAGTACATGCACGTGGGTGGGTTTAGTGTGTACCCAGGGGATTTGCGTGCTTATTGATGTTGGAGGAGGACTGCTCTGAGCCATACTAGCTCTGTGTGCCAGTTGCCTTGGATTATTCTTTGAAATGCTGCACTTGGTTATACAGTTTTAATAATCCTCCTTGCTATGAAATTTATAACACAAAGCAAGACATCCACAGGTGTTTGTAGAATAAATGAATTTCTAAGTGCCCTCAAAAGATGCTGTAAAATGACAGTAGATAGATGCAGGAATTCAAAGCTACCCAAATGCATTTCTGCCCAAATGTTTGGGATTATTTCTGGAATTTTGAGACTTTACCTAATACTTCAGCTAATAGTAGACACCATTCCAAAAGGTATGTGGTCACAGTTTGTATGCAAAATCCTTAATATTTTTATGGAATAATCTAACCGTTATTAGGCTGCTCATCTTTGACCTTCAAAGACAACAGTACTGTTCTAGAAATAGACACAGCTAAGTGTTTACTTTGTTCATATTCTCAAGACCTGGCAGCAAGGTCTCTAGGCAGCAGGTTTGGGGAAAATGTGCTCTAAAATGAGGAAGGCGATGTGATCGAGACTGAAGGTCTTGTCATGACTCATGGGTCTCTGTGAAAAGAAGTGACATGTGACGGTCCATGTGACCGTCATATGCTGAAGGGAGGCCGCCTTCGCTCACTTCCTTTGCTGGGTGGCTTTCTAGGTGAGAGATCTTCTCATTCTGGAGAATGCTGCATGCTGGTTCCGTGTGTCCGCCTCTTTGCGACCCCATGGAGCCCACCAGGCTCCTCTGCTTGCGGCTCTCCAGGCAGGAGTACTGGAGTGGGTTGCCGTTCTTTTCCCGTGGACTGGAATGCACAGAGGCGGTCGTATGTGGGGTGAATGACGGTGTCCCCCTGCCCTCGCTTCTTCCCCCTGCTGCTCTTGCCTCCCATTCTAATTAGCCTTGAACTATCCAGCAGGTTCTCAGTGACCTGTGATGACTCTGGAGTGGGCCTGGGTTTCTTCACCTGGGACTACGGCCCTTCAGGGAATAGTGAAGCAATGAACCAGAGTTTGTATGCAATTCTCTCTACCCCCTCGCTCCAGAGTGAGAGCAGAAATCTTTTATCAAGATTAGATGAGCCCCAGCAAAGGTGTGAAGGCGCTGCGTCCCTACACTTGCCTCTCTGCCCCACCAGGGCTCCTGTTCATGGAGAACAGTGCTGGCTTTGAGCAGAGGTTGGAAGTTACTTGCTGGCGGAATGCTCCAGGTCAGGAGCCTCCTGGTCAGCTAGTAGGAAGTGGCTGGTAGGGCTGGGGGCATGGCAAAGACTATGCCCTGTGTCAAGGCTTTCAAACTGAAAAAGAAAAAGCACTGCCAAGCCAGAAAGTCCATTCACCTTAGCAGTGGTAGCTTTTACTGTAACAAAGGGAAAAACGGGGCCTCCTTTCGGTCACTTAGGCGGCTCTGTGATAACTGAAAGTGAAAGTGAAGTTGCTCAGCCGTGTCCGACTCTTTGTGACCTCATGGACTGTAGCCCACCAGGCTCCTCCATCTATGGGATTCTACCGGAGTGGGTTGCCATTTCCCTCTCCAGGGGATCTTCCCAGCCCAGGGATCGAACCCGGGTCTCCCGCATTGTAGGCAGATGCTTTACCATCTGAGCCTCCTGGGAACTGAACACCTTGACAGACAAGTGAGGTGCACACAAGCTACCTCCCTCCCTGGGCCTGTGCCTCCAAGCAGGGGGTCAAATCGTCCTTTCGCCTCTCCCCAGAATTCACCGGCGTGACTTCTCGTGTCTGGCCTCCCCATTGGGCAGCCAGGCTAGGCAGCGCCCCGAGGCCCGGCCCCCTAAGCCTGCCGCCTGCGGGCCCTTCTCTCTTCTCCTCCTTGTCTTTCTGCCTTTCCTCTCTTCCCTGGGGACTGCTTTGCAGGCATCAGGTCTGAAGCGCTTCTGCTTGTCCACGTGTCTGCGGCTGCTGCTGCACCTTTCGCCATCAGTCACGTCTGACTGTCTTGCTCTCCCATCACTTCTGGCTGTCACTCCTGTCTTGCCAGCCCAGGGAAGGGCTCCTCTGCAGCGGCAGGTGGCGGCGTGCTGATCATGTGGCGTGGGTGCATGCTGCCCTCCGCTGTCACATGCATTGTGTGTGTATGTGTGTGTGTGAGTGTGTGTGTGTGTGT
This sequence comes from Madoqua kirkii, assembly GCA_006408675.1. Lineage (NCBI taxonomy): Eukaryota > Metazoa > Chordata > Mammalia > Artiodactyla > Bovidae > Madoqua > Madoqua kirkii. Next base: position 15,292 of record SJYC01120652.1, read on the forward strand.
TGTGGACGGGGAGGGCATTTGTGTGCTGCCTTGCTTTGTGCCAGTTATGTCATTTCCAACTAATTCCAGCTCAGTGTCTCAGCCTTGGTTGCATGTGAGAGTTGTCTGGGCAGCTTCTAAAAGTCCTGGTGCCCAGGCCACCCTCCAGAATAATTAAATCAGCATGTCTGTGGGGTGGAGTGTTCCATGAATTTGTTAAGCACCCCAAATGATGGATGGATTTCAGCATAGGCCCCAAAGTTGATAACCACTAATAGAGGCTAAAATCCTAAAACGCTGGAAGGCTGAATTCCAAGTCCTGGAGGCTTGATGTTATATTTAAAAGCAACAAAGCTTTCTAACCAGCAAATAGATGTTTGTCTGAAGCTACTCTATTAAAAAAAAAAATCAAACAGAACACAGCCTGGCTTTTTTTTTTTTTCCTTGCCCATGTCTTTTAGGGAAGCCCAAAGGGTTAAATTAGCTGTTTTACAAATGAGTCCAAATCTAACCAGGGTGGGGGGGCGGAATATATATATATATATATATATATATATATATATATATGTATATATATATGTATGTATGTATGTACATATTTTTTTTTCCCCTGTTGTCTTAGTCCCAAATGGAATGCAAGGTTCAGAGAACATTGCAGCCTGTATTTTTAGCTAAGTTTAGTTAGAGCTCTTGCTCCAGGAGACATTGAGAATTTCAAAATAGTTTGTTACCTCAAAATACATTTCCTGAAATGGACTTGAGGCCTGAGAGGGATGAATGGGCTTTTTTTTTTTTATGCTTCTATATTTATTATACCACAAGAAAGCAAATCTTAAATTTATGTAAGTTTTTATTTTTAGAGACCCAGGAAACAGGTGTTTTGCCCAAGCGACAGAAGGCTGTGTGGCAAAACGTCGATGGCAGACTAGACTTCATGGGCAGGGAGCAGCGGGGGAGGTCCCTGAAGCTGTGCGCCTGGCCTCAGGCCAGAGCATCCTTAATGCAGGGGTGGGCCAGGAGGGCCTGCTCAGGCCTGAGAAGCACCGTCCCACCTCCTGAGGGCGGGTCTGGTCCCATGCCCTATGCCCGGGCACCCTGTCTTTTCTCGTCTAGCAAGAAGGGCCTTTGCGTTCACGTTTGTTGAGGATAGCCCGGGCTCCATCCCCCGCTCACACCTTCAGTTACCAGCACCGCCAATGGCAGAGGGTCTCACAGAGGAAGAAGAGGGCCGAGGGTGTCATGCCTCGCCAGCGCCTCTCAGCGTGGCCTGCGCTGCAGGGACAGTCTGCCTGCAGCGTGTCACTGGTGAACGTGAAGGGGTCTCACGTGCGCTAGCGCACTCTGCCCGGGGTGAGCGGGGAGCGCTCTGGCCCTCCCTGCCTGGCGCAGAGCCAGATGGGCGCCTCTGTGTTTGCTCCTTTGTGGATTAGCCGGTCACCGTCAGTCATACACGTTTTGGATGGCATGCGTGTGACGGCCCCTCTTCTTGGCCCTGGAGAGGCCGCGTGGAAACAGGCAGAGAAGGCCGCGTGGAGCTTGCGTTTGGTGTGCATCGGAAGCCACTGGGTGGTGGGGAATGTGCAGATCACACGAAGCCCTGTGTTGGTCCCTTGTGGGCTGCTTAGGACCACGCGGTGACGTTTAACAGAGGCCAGGAAGGCACGAGAGGGCAGGCGCGGGCCAGAGGAAGGGCAGGACCTGAGGCAGACGGGGGCCTGGCTTCTCCCAGCGAGGCCCTGGTGTCCTGGAAGGGAGTGAGTGAAGAGAGCGGGCAGCCGGTGGTGCTGGGAGGGCTGCGGGCAGGGAGGGGGCAGGCAGCAGAGCCCGGACCTGGAGCTTGCTGGCACACACATGTATGTTGTGTGTGTGTATGTGTGTGTGTTTGTCTGGGAGACACACTTTTATCAGCTGAGTTGGCTCAGGGCAATAGGGAGAAGTCAGAGCCAGGCTTTTGCCAAGAAGGCCCTGATGCTCTGTTGCGTGTAGGTCAGGAAAGCAGCAGCCGAGTCTGCCTTCTTCCCCAGGGTCTGCTCTGATCCGGCCGACCCCCTTTGCAGATGTGGCAGCTGCGCTCCATGTGATCCGGTCTGCCCACTGCCCTCTTGTCGGGCTCCTGCGCCCTCTGTGCCTGCCTCTCTTTTGAACTGCCCTGCCCTGCTCTGTTTTCATCTCCACCCAACCAGCTAAACTATAACTTCCTCTAAGAGTGCGTTCAGCAGCACCAGTACCATGTGGCAGGCCGACTTGACGTCTGTCTCTGGATTGAGCGCGGAGGTTTCGGTGGAAGGAGCGCTCGCCTTAGGACGGTCACTGACAGAGGGGAGCAGTTGCCAGGCCTCCCGCAGCCCAGCCGTCCCCACCCGTGCTGGCGTCCATCCCCGCCTTCTCCTCTGGTGCGGAGGTGTTCGCAGCCTTTCTCCGCGCCTCGTTAGTGTCCCCAGCTTCATCTGGCATCACGTGGGTACCGGGACTCCGCTGGTAGCGGGCTGCGTTGGCTCACCGAGTGGCGTGTCTCTCTTCTCTTTGCAGTTAACAGCGACGTGATGGTCACTGACCACAACGGCGCCATCAAGCTGTCGCAGCTGTGTAAGTTCTGTGACGTGCGGTCGTCCACCTGTGACAACCAGAAGTCCTGCTGGAGCAACTGCAGCATCACGGCCATCTGCGAGAAGCCGGAGGAAGTCTGCGTGGCCGTCTGGTGAGGCTGCCTCTCCGTGCTGCTCCCTCCTCCCCTTACCAGCTGCGCGCGTTCGTGGGGCGAACGTCAGGCTCTCGGCTCTTCGGCCCCTTCCCCAGGCTCTGCTCTGAGCTGGCTGACCCCTTTGCAGATGTGGTAGCTGCGCTCCATGTTATCCCGCCCTCTTGGCGGGCTCCCGTGCCCTCGGTGCCTGCCTCTCTTCGGAACGGCCTCTGTCCCTCGGCCTCTGTCCCGTGTCCCCCCTCTTCAGACACTCTCTCTCAGTTATGCAGTGTGATTTCTCAAGCTACTCTGAACACTTTCCAATACACACACACCCCTTCCTTGAGTCAAGGAGAGGGATTTGCCCCGTGCCAACCACTTAAGTGACCCCTCCTGGGGACCCTGCAGTGACGCCCAGAGCTCTGTTCTGAGGCAGACTCAGCCCTGTCTCACAGAGATGGATGCTGGGCTGTTGCGAGAGGGATGCACTTGCCAGAGACAGGGCAGCGACTCAGGGCATCTGGAAATAACCCGTTCCTTAGTCAGAAGCCTGGCGGCACACCACTGCTGGCCAGACTCCGCCTCTTTCTCTGGGAACAGATTCTCTCCTCCTTCCCTTTCCCTTTCTCTTTCTTCTTCCCTCCCTCATCCTCTCATTTTTGCTACGTACACACACAAACACACACACAGCAGGAATCATTTGATTAGCACATAGTTATTAACACATATTATGAATTGGAGGTATGACCCAGAGATTAAAAAAACAGTGATAATTAAGAGAGTCTTCATTTTATTAAAAAAAAAAAAGTATACATTTGTTGATGAAATGTAACATCTGGAAGAATTATATAGATGGTTTCAATGTATCAGCTATTTTTTTTTTAAGTAAGCTCTGTGTCTCCTGGCTGTTAGCAAATGAAAATATCCACCCAGTTATCTTTGCCTGCTCCTTTGGGCAGGAGTCTCCAGAGACTTTCTCCAGACCATGTGCCCTCGGCCTGGACAATAGATCTGAGAGCCTGGCACATTTCCCTACCCACCGGGGCATGAATCAGGTTCTTAAGAGCTAAAGGAATGTCCACAGCCAAGCCCTGTCACACTGGCCATTACCTGCCAGCTGCACTGTGCCCAGCTCTGAGCCCTGCGTTTGCAAAACGGATTTGACAGAGGTGGTGTTCGAGGAGAGGGACACATGGATGGGAGGCCCAGAAGCATGCCAGCCAAGGGCTGGCAGGGGCAGGGGCCAGGTTAGTCCAGTAAAGAGGACACAGGCTCTGTGGAGAGAGCGGCAGGGCTCTCGAGTGGGAAACGCAGTAAATGGTTGTGCAGAAGTCCACAAGGCTGGAGAGACACACAGCTTTTCGAAGGGGAAGGACAGACAGACCTGAGCTCAAGGTCAGTTGAGGTGTCTCTCAGTTATGGTTTCCTGCCAGTGGGGCAGGCGCCCTTCTCTGGAAGTATCAGACCAAGGTCAAGAATGGGAGAGTGACCACCGGTCAGGTTCAGAGCAAGAAGCTTCAGATCCTGACCGGGTGACCCCAGGCTCCTCCTCCGTGTCTGTTCTCTGCTCACCCTTGCTTACATAGCTACTGGGGATGAGAACTTAACTTCTGCACCAAAAAGAGACTGTTTCTTCAAGGGGGGGGGTTTCCCTACCCCTAGTCCAAATGCAGGGGGTAGAATGTGAACCGTGCGCTCTTGGCATTAATGCTTTGCTATCTCAGAAGGTGGGGCCCTGCTCTGCCCGCTCCGTGTTTCAGATGTAAACTGTCTGCAGAAAGACACATCCAGAGGTGAAGAGAGGGGATGCCAATGTGGGCGCTCTCCTGTGCCCCCATCCCCGCAGCACCGAGGCACTCACCCCGCGCCCTCCAGGGAGGGCCCCTCCCCCTCCCCTGCACTTACCAAGCTCGAGTCGCTCTGTGTCCAGGGGCCAGCCACCTAGGACTGGCTGGTGCAGGAGCCTGAATGCTTGACCACATCACCTCAACTTGGGACGGCTCTGTTGGGCCCTCCCAAGCCCCAGCCGCCCAGAGGGCAGCTGAGGCCTGATCATTGCAAACCCCTTGCCCACTCTCTGCAGCTTTGCTCCCTGAAGGGACATTTCCCCAAAGCACCTGCTCGGAGCTCTCACAGCCTCAGAGTCTGTGTGGCGGGGCCCTCACACTCAGACACAAGTCTGTGTTAGAAAACAGCCGAGCAGGGGAATAGAAGACTACTCTCTGTGATCCGTTCTAGTCTTCTTTTCATTCATTCATTTGTTGAATTAATGCCAATTGTGCACTCTTCCCAAGGGAAATGCTTAAGTCCTTTTCAAGGATAGAAATATTTTGGAACCAATATTAATTTGATTACTGTGGTTCTTTCGTCCGTTCTCTCCAGTTGCAGGACAAAGAAGTCTGTGTTTATTTCCCTGTATTTTTCTTTTCTGTGCTTCAGTGAATCCAAAATGTTTATGTTTTGCACAGTTGGCCCTGTCTGTCCGGGGGGCGCTGTTACAGCACTGAGTGGAGGAAGCCCTTAAGGACCTTACGGAGTCTCAAGTTTTTCCTTTTTTTCTTTTCTTTTGACGCATGTATATGTGTAGTGAAGGGAGTGAAGTCTCTCAGTTGTGTCCGACCCTTTGTGACCCCATGGACTGTAGCCTGCCAGCCTCCTCCTCCATGGGGTTTTGTAGGCAAGAAAACTGGAGTGGGCTGCCATTTCCTTCACCAGGGGATCTTCCTGACCCAGGGATTGAACCTGGGGCTCCCACACTGCAGGCAGTTTCTTTACCATCTGAGCTAACAGAGAAGCCCATATATGTCTGTGTATATCCATATACGTATGCCCACTCTTCCTTAGATTCTTTCTCCATATGGGTCATTACGGAATACTGAGTAGAGGCCCTGGGCTATTCAGCGGGTTCTCATTAGTGTCAGTCACATACGGTAGTGCCTGTATGCAGTCCCGCTTACCGCCCCCGCCCCCAGTAACGCACACGTGTCTTCCGCGTCCGTGCCTGTGCTTCTGTTTTGCCTCGGGTGCTGAGGTCGCGCCCCCTCCCTTCAGTCCCTGTTCTGTGGTTAGTGGCGGTAGAAGGCGAGGGCTCAGAGAGAACCGGCCCAGGGCTCTGGAGCGGCTTTTCTGCAAGCTCCCAGTTTCTTCCTGTCCCATCCCAGGGCCTGGGGAAGCTTCGCAGAGGAACGATACCATGCCCTTCCTTGGGAGCCTGGGGGACTCGGTGTGCCTTCACTTTGTTACCAAAGTCAAACGCAGCCCCCCCCCAACACAGGCCAGCACACACCTACCTGTGTGCTCAGCCACCTGCCTTCCCCCCGAGAGCCCTTGAGCTCTCTCCACAGCCCACACCCTATGGGGTAAGGAGGGCCTCTCGTTTCACGGCCACGGTTTTCCTCAAGACCTCCCAATAACTTGGGGGTTAAGGAGAGGATTTTTTGAAGTGTGTTTTCCAAAATTATTTTTAAATTTTTATGCAGTTTTTAAAGGTTACACTCCATTTACAGTGATTAGAAAACACTCCTCTGCTCCCATCCTTGAGTGTACCTTACACCCAGCAGTCTGTGCCTCCCACCCCCCAACCTCCTCACTGATTTGTTCTCTTTGTGAATCTGCTTGTGTTTTGTTACATTCGCTGTTCTGTTGTGTTTCTTACATTCCACACGTAAGCGATACCATACAGTACTTGTCTTTCTGTGCCTTATTTCATTTAGCATAATTTCCCCCACATCCATCCATGTTGCTGCAAATGGCAAACTTGGTGGGGGAGTCTCCGGGCTCTCTGCCGAGCAGGGCTCCAAGCTGTGCAGGGACGCTCGGTTTACAGCGTCGGCATGGAAGGGCGCCTTGCCGTTCTTTCCCACATTGCTCTGTATTTTCCCTCATGTCCCTTTCTGTCATGCAAGAAACCGCAGTTCTTCATCTAGAAGTTTCTTCTGTTTCCAGCCCCGCCAGCTGCTGGCTGGGATGGCGCCCTCACTCGCGGAGCCCCAGGCCCAGCAAACGAAAAGAACAGAACCGCAGCCTCTTTGCCAGATGCACTGCCTGAGAATAATTTAGCTAGATTCTGCCCAGTAAACTAGGGATGTGTTGGCAGCCTCCCAGGGCGATCAGGAGGGAAGGTTTAGAGGCACCCCCAGGACCTAGCCATCTCCTTTTCCCCATGCCCTCCCTCTAATGATTGAATGAGTGAATTAAGGCTTCAAGTGTACTTTCCCAACAAGTTAGTCCCTGAGACAGCCCTCATGTTATGATCCTAAGTGGGCTCTGAGATAAGCGGAGGGGAAAGTGGAGTGGGTGGGAAGGTGCGGGAGATGCCTGGCGAGCTGTGAGAGATGGAGCTGTGAGTGACGGGAGGCAGCGCCACTTAGAGACGACGTCCTGAGGTTGACGTGGCCCAGACCACCTCCTTGGGGTCACACTCACCTGCCTTCTCTGCACCTAGGAGGAAGAACGATGAGAACATCACGCTGGAGACGGTCTGCCACGACCCCAAGATCGCCTACCACGGATTTGTCCTGGACGATGCTGCTTCTCCAAAGTGCATCATGAAGGAAAGAAAGGGGTCCGGAGAGACTTTCTTCATGTGCTCCTGCAGCTCCGAAGAGTGCAACGACCACATCATCTTCTCCGAAGGTGAGTGCTCCTCTCCGGAGTCTGCAGGCGCAGGCGCGTCCCTCCATGGCTGGTGCTGGGAGGGGCTCACAGGCCCCCTTACTGCCGGAAAGAGGGGCTTAAGGGGTGACAGGGTCGGCTCCAGTCTGGATCCTGGGAGCCACGTGATTCTTCACCGTGGTTCTCCAGGCACAGGGCCTGGAAAGGCAGTAGCGGCATCACCTGAGAACTTGATAGAAGTGCAGGTTCCGGGCCCCAGCCTGGCCGTGGAACCGGAAACTCTGGGTGCACGTCCAGCAGTCTGCGTTTAAACAAGCCTTCCGGGTGATTCTGATGCTGCTCAAGTTTGAGAACGACTGACTGGTCCAGCGGTGGGCGGAAGCTGTGTGATTCGGGAAGAGCTGTGCTCTGTGTCAGCTCACGTGGTCGTGTGCACACGCTCACTCCTCAGATTTGTCTAAAGGGCACTTACCCTTTGTCACGTTTGAGGAGGACTGCGGTGCAGAGGCAGTGAGGCCAGCCCACACTTGGAGCCCAGCTCAGCCAGTGCCCGTCAGGGAAGGGCAGCAGCTGGCGCAGTGTGGAAGGAGGGCACCCACGTTTCCTTCAGTGTAGAAACACGTTCAGTGATTTTAAGGACAAAGGTAGTATATGTCACTTACCAATATGCAGACAATCCAACAGTGTATAACAACTTTAAAATGAAAGTGCCTTCACCTGTTCCCTCACTCCCAGCCCAGCAGATGAGCTGTACTCATGGCCTGTAGGACGCACCCCTGTCTCTTCCTTTCATCCATGTCAGCCTTCCTTCCCTCCACTCTTTCCCTACTCTCTCCCTCTCTCCTTCCTACTTACCTTCCCTCCCTCCATCTGCCCATCTGTCTGTCTGTCTGTCCACTCTCCCATCTGTCCATCCATTTGTCCATCTGTTTGTCCATCCATGTGTCCATCTGTCTATTCATCTGTCCATCTGTCTGGCCATCCATCTGTTATCCTGTCCATGCATTCACCCACCCATCCATCTGTCTATCCATCTATCTGTCCATCCATTCATTGTAGCCACTCATCCATCAGTTCAGTTCAGTTCAGTCGCTCAGTCGTGTCCGACTGTTTGTGACCCCATGAATTGCCGCACCCCAGGCCTCCCTGTTCATCACCATCTCTCGGAGTTCACTCAGATTCACGTCCATCAAGTCTGTCCATCTCATCCTCCGTATTCCCCTTCTCCTCCTGCCCCCAATCCCTCCTAGCATCAGAGTCTTTTCCAATGAGTCAACTCTTCGCATGAGGTGGCCAAAGTACTGGAGTTTCAGCTTCAGCATCATTCCTTCCAAAGAAATCCCAGGGCTTATCTCCTTTAGGATGGACTGGTTGGATCTCCTAGCAATCCAAGGGACTCTCAAGAGTCTTCTCCAACACCATAGTTCAAAACCATCAATCCTTTGGCGCTCAGCCTTCTTCACAGTCCAACTCTCACATCCATACATGACCACAGGAAAAACCATAGCCTCGACTAGACGGACCTTAGTCGGAAAAGTCTTTCAGTACAAATAGTTAATCATACTATAAATACTACCTGGCAACATTTTTTTTCACTCAGCCACTTTTATTTCTTTTCTAAACAAGATAATATATATAGATCTATTATAACTTGTTAATTGCTGTCTAGAATTGTATAAACATATCTTCAAGTGACTTAATCATTCCCTTGTTGATAGTTTGTTTTAGATATCTCCAGTTTTCCACTTAGTGCTACACTGACGGTCTTAGTAAGAACATCTTACACATTTGTGCTAATATTTCTGCAAGATAGACTTCTAGAAATGAAATTTCTGAATCAGAGATATGCACAGTTTAAATCTGGATAATTTACTATTAAATTGTTCTCATGCCCCCCAAGATACATAAGCATTGAATTGCCATCTACTTTCTCCAACACTGGAGATTATGTCTTTTAATTTTTCCAGGCAATAGTAAAAATGAAATTCTTTTGGTTTTAGGATTATAAGGACAAGGAAAAGTTATTTTAGCCCTCCATAGGTCCAAGTCAATACACAGTCCTCTGGGGACCCAAGTGCGGGGCTGGCGTACTACCCCTTCTGCCGTGTGTGTGCCAGCTACGGGGCACAGTGAGCCTCTGCTTTGTGGTGCTGGTGGGCGCTGCAGACCCCCTCTTCCTCTGTGTCCTTTAGCCAGCTTCCCTCCCTTTCTGCTCAGCTTCCCGTCTGTGTGAAGCTCTCAGCGTGCAAAGGCAGGCATGTGCACTTTGTTAGCCCAGCACTTTTCAAAATCACTTCTCTCTCCTACTTTTTCCTCCTCCAAGCATGCCATTTCATTTTTTCCTTATGTGATTTAAGTTATGAGAGATGCTGCAACTACACTTAATCACACTAGAACATGGCAACCCTGGTGTCCTGGTTTACCCTGTTAACCTTCCCCAAGTACTTCACCTTTAAATTTCACTCAGCCACTTTTATTTCTTTTCTAAACAAGATAATATATATAGATCTATTATAACTTGTTAATTGCTGTCTAGAATTGTATAAACATATCTTCAAGTGACTTAATCATTCCCTTGTTGATAGTTTGTTTTAGATATCTCCAGTTTTCCACTTAGTGCTACACTGACGGTCTTAGTAAGAACATCTTACACATTTGTGCTAATATTTCTGCAAGATAGACTTCTAGAAATGAAATTTCTGAATCAGAGATATGCACAGTTTAAATCTGGATAATTTACTATTAAATTGTTCTCATGCCCCCCAAGATACATAAGCATTGAATTGCCATTCTCTTTCTCCAACACTGGAGATTATGTCTTTAAATTTTTCCAGGCAATAGTAAAAATGAAATTCTTTTGGTTTAGGATTATAAGGACAAGGAAAAGTTATTTTAGCCCTCCATAGGTCCAAGTCAATACACAGTCCTCTGGGGACCCAAGTGCGGGGCTGGCGTACTACCCCTTCTGCCGTGTGTGTGCCAGCTACGGGGCACAGTGAGCCTCTGCTTTGTGGTGCTGGTGGGCGCTGCAGACCCCCTCTTCCTCTGTGTCCTTTAGCCAGCTTCCCTCCCTTTCTGCTCAGCTTCCCGTCTGTGTGAAGCTCTCAGCGTGCAAAGGCAGGCATGTGCACTTTGTTAGCCCAGCACTTTTCAAAATCACTTCTCTCTCCTACTTTTTCCTCCTCCAAGCATGCCATTTCATTTTTTCCTTATGTGATTTAAGTTATGAGAGATGCTGCAACTACACTTAATCACACTAGAACATGGCAACCCTGGTGTCCTGGTTTACCCTGTTAACCTTCCCCAAGTACTTCACCTTTAAAAAGAAGGCCCAGGCTAAGCCAAAAGAATTAATCCCTAATAGTGGAATATCCATTCATATTTACTATCATCTGTGAAACTTTTCTTTCCTTTTGCATACTGGCTTATCCACAGTGGAAGAATTTGTTTCATTCGAAGGTGACAGAAGTTGACAAGTGGCTTGAAAATTGGATATATTATATATGTGTGTGTGTACTCCTGTACGCTTTTAAGGTATTAATGACTTCAGTTTTCAGTGTATTTCAACTCATGTGATAATCATGGGCACACGTTCATGTTTTCGTTATCAGACTGTTTGTTTCCTTGTGAGGTGAGATAATCAGCATGAAGGCAGTTTCTCATTGTACAATTCAAGAAATCCAGCACAGCTGATGACTCAGATAGCTGAGTGATTTCAGAGTCTTCTGAAATGCTCCAGGGAGTATGCTTAAAAATAAGTCTTTCCTCTATGGTGGGATATTTTCCTCACCTACAGCATCAGGTATTAGAACACTTTGGGATCGGTTTCTCTTATTGCCACTATCTCTTCTTTATACTAAAGAATGAAAACTTAAAAAAAAAAAAGAAGTATAATTGACCTGTAATGTGTTATTAGTAATTACTGCTATATAGCAAAGTGACTCAGTTATACACCCACCCCTCCCCCACACACGCATTCTTTTGTACATATTCTTTTGTGACCAATCACAGGGGATTGAATACAGTTCTCTGTGCTCTACGGTAGGCCCTTGTTGTTTATCCACTCTGTACGTGAAAGCATCCATCCATTAATCCCGACCTCCCAGTCGACCCTCTCCCAGCCCCGTCCCCCTTGACAACCACCAGTCTGCTGCCTGTGTCCATGTTTCTGTCCCACAGATAGCTTCACTGGTTCACAGTTTAGATTCCACATATATGTGATCTCATACAGGATTTGTCTTTCTCTTTCTGACTTAGTATGACCATCTCTAGGCCCACCTAGGTTGCTGCAAATGGCATTGTTCATTCTTTTTTATGGCTGAGTAATACTCGATTATATATGTGTACCACCTCTTTATCCATTTGTGTGTTGATGGACATTTTGGTCACGTTGCCAAACTAATCAGTCAACCCAAGAAGGATGCAGTCGCTCTTAAACCTGGCCATTTGGAAATGAGCTGAGTAAGCTTTACTCAGTCCTTTTGTGTGACAGAATTCCCCAGTGAAATGGGAATGTTTTTCCATAGTGATAGTGAAGACATCTGTGTGTGTGTGTGTGTGTGTGTGTGTGTGTACTCCACAGACGTTGTGCCAGCATGGAGTTCCACATAGAGAAGGTGAGGTGCCTTTTCAGGAATATTTCTTTGGTTTCCATGATAATGTTCACGTCACTTTTTCTGTGAAATTGTAACCATACTATTGCGTAAAGCAGGAAGACAGGTAGGAATGCCTTCAGGATGCATTTCACAAGATGCTGTTCTGAACTGGATCTCCAAGGGAGCTGCTGGATAGCCTGGGGAAGCCTGGACAAGGAGTTCAACTTACTCACTCAGTCGTGTCCGACTCTCTGCGACCCCATGAATCGCAGCACGCCAGGCCTCCCTGTCCATCCCCAACTCCCGGAGTTCACTCAGACTCACGTCCATTGAGTCGGTGATGCCATCCAGCCGTCTCATCCTCTGTTGTCCCCTTCTCCTCCTGCCCCCAACCCCTCCCAGCATCAGTCTTTTCCAGTGAGTCAACTCTTCTCATGAGGTGGCCAAAGTACTGGAGTTTCAACTTTAGCATCATTCCTTCCAAAGAACACCCAGGGCTGATCTCCTTCAGAATGGACAAGGAGTAGAGAGGCATTAAAGGGGTTTGCCTGCATCATTTTGCTCTTCAGTTGTCTATTAGGTTCATCTGCGGGGTGAGGAGGTAACTCGTGGCAGGCTGAAGCAGGCGCGCCTCTGCCCTACTTCCAGCCCCTGTGGCTGGGTCCCTGGCCATCCCGTTCTCCTCCTGACTTAGAGCTGAACTTCTGGAAATGGCAAAGCCTGTTGGCCATGCGGGAAAAGGGCATTAGCAGTAACTTCAAGCATGGACTCTGAAAAGTTTGGTTTCAAGGCCATAGGCCCACCCCCTTCTTACCTGGCGAGCAGCATGCCCGAAACCCAGGCTGTGAGCATTCCTGAGCAGCAGCAGCAGTGGCCTGTCTCCTGGCCGGGAGCCTGGTACACTTGGTCTGCCTGTGCTGACTGCTTTCAGGCACCCTGCTTTGCCTCCTACAGGCATAACTTCTTTTGACATCATCCTGTACCATTTTTTCAAATTTACTCAGGTATATTTAACAAATAAAGTTGTACGTATTTAAAGTGTACATCATGGTGACTTGATATAGATATACTTTGTGAAAGGATTTCCACTCCCCGCCCCCCCATCTAGGCAATTCACATATCCATCACCTCACATATTTGTCTTATGTGTGAGATCATTTAAGTTCTACTCTCTTAGTAAAGTTCAGTTCAGTTCAGTTCAGGCGCTCAGTCGTGTCCGACTCTTTGCGACCCCATGAATCGCAGCACGCCAGGCCTCCCTGTCCATCACCATCTCCCAGAGTTCACTCAGACTCACGTCCATCGAGTCCGTGATGCCATCCAGCCATCTCATCCTCGGTCGTCCCCTTCTTCTCCTGCCCCCAATCCCTCCCAGCATCAGAGTCTTTGCCA
>SJYC01120654.1:0-83302 GCA_006408675.1 Madoqua kirkii
GACCTAGATGCAAAGTAATGTCTCTGCTTTTGAATATACTATCTAGGTTGGTCATAACTTTTTTCCCAAGGAGTAAGCGTCTTCTAATTTGTACAATAATGTTATCACTTGTAGTCACCATGTTTTACACCAGATCCTTAATACTCATTCATCTTAGAGCTGACAGTTTATACCCTTTTAACAACCTCTCCCTATTCCCCCATCCTGCAGCCCATGGCAACCACCATTTTTTTTTTGCTGACTTTTTCACATTATTTTTGCTTATGTTAAATGTGTGTATTCTTAGATTCAATTGGACCTAAATTTATTTCTAATGTGGTTAAAAAGCACTAACTATAACACTGCAATCTGCAACCATTTGTCTCTCTGTTTTTATGAGTTAGCTTTTTTTTTTTTTTAAGATTCCACATGTAAATTAGACCATGAGGTATCTGTCTTTCTGTCTGGCTTATTTCACTTAGCCTAATGTCCTCAAAGTCTATCTGTAATGTTACAAACGGCAGGATTCCCCTCTTTTTTGTGCCTGAATACTGCTCCGTTGTGTGTACACACCACATCTCTATCCATGCATCCCCTAACGGACCCTGGGGTTGCTTCCATGTCTTGCTGATAATTAATGATGCTGCAGCGAATATGGGAGTACAGGTATCTCACTGAGATCCTTTTTTTATTTTTGTGGATAAATACTCAGGAGTGGAATTGCTGGATCAAATGGAAATTCTGCTTTTCTTTTTCTGAGGCACCTCCGTACTATTCTCCACAGTGACTGCACCAGTTTACATTCCCATCAACAGTGTAGGGGGTTCCCTTTTCTTCACATTCTTGCCAGCACTTGTCATCTTGGTCCTTTTAAGGGTCATAACTTTTTTATGCTGAAATGAAGCCCATGCAGTTAGCTCGTCCAAACTTTTCATTTTACCCACAAAGAAATGGGTTTATAGAGAGTGATGTAAATTTCCCAAGATTTCACAGGTGGGTCTCCCCCATTTGTCTATGGGAGAGTTGGATAATTTGGTCTGTTTCTGAGGGAATACCATCAACCTCCCATGTTCAGGGGTGGGAGGGTTGCTTGTTAACAACTGTCTCACCCCATGCAAGGCTATGGACATACACCTGGTCACTGAACTGTACCCAGACTTCCCATTCAGCCAGTCCGAGGCAGGCAGCTCAACCAGAGGCTATATCGTTCATGGGCTTGGGCGAGGACTGATCTTCACAAATGATGACCAGTGCGATGCTCATCTTTTGAGATGATTGTGGTCTCCCCAGTGAGATTTTCTGGGTTCAGATCCCAGCTAAACCATTTATAAGTGGTTTGTCCTTGGATGAAACAGTTTCAGTTTTCCCCTCTGAAAAAATGGGGATAGAAAACAGTGCTCACTTTGAATAGGATTTCTGTGAAGATAGTGTGTTTATTCACGTGTGGAATGTAGAATAAGGCCTGGCAGAGAGCAAGTGTACTACACGTTCTGGCTGGAAAGAGTCACTGTTGTTTCCTTTGATCCATTTGAATCTTGTCTTTGGATTTAGCGAGAGGAGTGAGGCACTTTGTACCAACGTCCTGTTGCGTTCTCTACCAGAAAATTTCTTCAGCAGACATGTGTATAGGTATTGTCCATCATCAGCAACAGCCCTGGGAATCAGAACGCTGTTGAGTAAACTATTCTCTGCATTGTCACCTTGCTGAGAAAGCCGGGAGAAATTGCTCTCAGCTCCCTGCCTTGGAAAGATTATTCCCGTTCTGAGGGTATATTTGCTTCTGATCTTCAGGACAGCTTGGAGCATAGAGAGCTTCAGATAGAGCAGGGATTAGCGATCTTATTTGCTAAAGGACCAGTTTCTGATTATTTGGGGCTTCACGGGCCAGAGAGTCTCTGTTGCAGCTGCAGGCAGTATGCAAACAAGTTGGACACAGCTGTGTTCCAATAAAACTTTATTTACAAAACACGGCTTCGGGCCAGCCCCTGATGTGGATATCATGTTTTACTGTATTTCTCCCTACAGTGCTACCAGAAAAGCTTGAGTCATCTTCTGGCAAGTATGTTGGTGTGGATTTTGTATACTGACATAACCCGTTTGCCAGTTTTCCTACGTCTACTTTCCATTTGTCTTAATTCCAGCTCCCATTCTTAATTTTTCTTGGCTTTTCCCCTGACTGCATCTATCTCTAGGTTGCATGAGATTTTATATTTTTACAGGATGGAACTGTCAGTAAATACGTCAGTTATATCTAAATAACTTAGAAACCGGGCTCTAGAAACCACCCTGACTCAGAGTTCACCCGATGTGGTTATACAGCGATGCAGCCTCCACGCAGTAATGTGAGTGCCACCAGCCACCCGCGAGCTGCCTGCAGACCCTGAGGTACCCCAGAGGTCGAGTGCAAGGGGCCGGGGCTCCTGGTAGCCACAGAGTCCCCCTCTCTCCTTCTCATTGTTGTCTTAAATGAAAACAGACTCTTTGGTTTGCAAGCCTAAAGCTGGCAGGAAGACAGATGACTTTTTCTTACAGTATGAGACATGCGGTTTCCTGTCTCTATGTAACTTGCTAGCAGATCATCTCAGCCAGCTGGGTCCCTGTGGACCTGTGTGACCTTAATCCTGTCATCTCGCGCCACCCAGCAGACCCACTCTGCGCGTGGACCACGTGCCTTGCGCGCCCTGTGGAGGCGTCTTGGTTTGTGAGGCAGGGAGGGCTGGGGCGTGCTGCCCCTCCTCTCCAGCCTCACTTTGCGTTCTGCTCCTCCAGCAGGCAGGGGCTGCTTCCGTGGGAAGAGCCGCGTTTCTGCCGGTAAAGCAGCAGCAGAATGCTGGTGCCAGGCGGCCCTGGGTGTGCTGCTGCCCGTGAGCGCGCCCTCGCCACTCAAAATAGCCGGCTCGCCAGCTGGGCCTTTTTGTCTCAAGGAAAACAAAGCAGATTTACTTTCTGGTCTCAAAGCAAAAGGAAAACAGTAAGTGTGGAAACGTGGTGGAGAAAAGTTGTTAGATGAGAAAGACAGTCATGGATTAAAGTTCCACGTCTCATTCCTGGGAAAAGAAATCAGTTATTTGAGGTGATGACTCAGTGCTGAAGGAGCCTTGGGTCATGAATGACTTAGAAGCACCCCCCGAATCCCCGAGTACAGCCCATGTCTGGTCAAGGAGATGATAAAGCTCGTGCATGCTGGAGGGTACGGTGACTCAGTCCAGTGAGGCTCAGCGTGTATTTGAAGTGTCTTCAGGCAAAGCAGCTGGCGTCTGTAGGGTTTTTCCCCTTTTCCCTAAGCAGCAAAGTAAACAGAGATGCTTTGAGGCCATGTGTGGTTGCCGGCTGTGAATATTTCTACCCTGGAACCTCATTCTGACGTGAATCACAGCCGAGTGGAATCCGTAAGGACACAGTCTGTCTCGAGTCCCAGCCCCTGGATGTCAGTGGCCAGTGAGACGCTTGGGCCAGTGGGGCTGGCCTTGTTACGAGTCTCCCCTCTCCCAGCCGCCGCCTCGTGTTCTGTAAACAACACACAGATGGGTGACGGTGAAAAGGGGCCAGGAGACTGTTTGTTCCTTTCCAAGTACCCCAATGTCCCACCAGTGGAAAAACACTGGAGTTAGCGAGCCGCTGGGAAACTGACCCTCATTTCCGCCCGTTCTGAACCCCAGAGGCTGTATTTACCTCTAGTTGGACATCTGGCTGACTGGTTTTTCGAAAACCTTTTCTGATCCTCAAATAACTCTTGCTCGTTGCTAATTATGTAAAATTTCAATGTTCTCAGCAATAATTATGCCTTACAAAAGCTAATATTAACTTTTAAAGAAACAATACATATTTGCTTCTCTACTTTAAAAAATGTATACACACCTCTATCGCTGGCTCAGTGTCAGGAACAATGGGTCCTATACTTGGTGATTGAAATTCTTTTCAGGACTTCTCTTTTTCCGGGGTCGTATCCTAGTCTGCTGTCAGGCTGAGTTCGGTCTCGGCCTTGGCGACACATTGGAAACACCTGAGAAGCTTTCAAAAATGACTCATTAACTGGGTCTTAGCCCTGCAGTTTCGGACTTAATTGGTCTGGGGCCTGGTGTCAGGATTAAAAACATAAACAAAAACAACCCAGCTCACCAAGATATTCTAATATGCAGCCAGTGTTGGAAACCACTGAATTCAAGACAGTTTGTTCTGCCAAAGGGTTTATTTTTTCCCTCCTGTTCCCCATATAACCTGAAAGAGGATGGCGACAATTGGAGTGGCAGCCACCACAGGAAGTGGCCAGATTCAGCCCTTGAGGCTCGAGGAGCAGAAGAGCAAGCAGGCCCCATGCCTGGGTCAGCCCGCCCCTGGGGAAGACCAGCATCCCGCTCCAGAGGCTACCACGGCATCGCCACCCTCCACGAGCGAGCGCTGCAGAACGAGGCCAGGGGCCTCCCCGGGTGGGCATCTCAGGACTGGTGAAACGACACATTCCGGGCAGGTTCATCTGCAGCCCTGAGGAGAGATGGCAGGGGCGGGGGCCGAAAACCAGCCAGAGCGTGCTTCAGGCGGAGCCAAAGGGAAGGCAGGGGTGGAGGTGTTTTGGTAACGGGGCAGGTGTTGGTGCTGTGCACGACTGATGTGCCTTCCTAAAGCCTTCAGGCCTCCCGGTTGCAGAAGATGGTGCGGCCACTCCAGCCCAGCCTCTCTGTCGTTAGGTCTCCCGAAAACACAAGGGCCCTGAGACAGGCTAGATGATAGGGCCCAGACCGTTCTTTTCCAGCCAAGGAGCAGGATGAGAGAATTGGGGCAGCAGTGGGGAGGGGGTCTACACCGATCCCAGGCTGAGTGAGCACCCGGAGGACTCTCCCGGGACAAGGGGGTGAGGAGCTCCTGCTCTAGAGAGCGCGGTCAGCCCATGGAGAAAAGACAGTCATGAGACGTGTCCGCGTCGCGGGCAGAGCCTGGCTCCTTGTAGGTCCTGTCTCCTGCGGGAGGGACGACCAGCACAGGGCCAGGAATGCTCTCGGCGGGGACAGGACCCGGGCTCTGCCTGCCTGAAATGACCATGTGGGAAATCGGGCCAAACACGCGTATGAGACGAGGCCTGTCCGTTCACACAGTTGATGGCAAGTAAGCAGCTTATCAGTGGGCTAGGCATCTGCTCAGCGGGTTCAGAGGTGAGTTCAGGTCATTCTGAAATTGGGGACTTGGTGAAGAGAGTGAAAAGGAGACTGGAGCACATAAGCGAGGAGTCGTCTTCACGCCTTGCTAAGAGCGGTGGGCGCCCTGCGCTACTACATTCCACGGGGTGGAGCTGGGTCTGATGAAACGTCACAGAGAATCTTGAGGAACAAGAATGATTTCGGAGAACAGATCACTTTATACTCAGCAAAAGGACCCAGCGTACATGGGGTGCCTGCTTCTTGCTGGGTGGGCAGATTTTAGGGTCTGATAAATATGAGCGTGATAAATAGGGCTTTTCAGGAGTGACTGAAGACAGTAGAGATTTTGAGCCTGGAAAAGATGATTTAGGGAAATGGGCTAAATGCCCAGCAACAGTTTGAGGACTCCCATGCCACAGCAGAGGGAGGCACCGTGCCATCTTTTGCTTCAGAGAACAGCAGGAAAGCTGGGAAGCGGGCTTCTGGGAAGGCCATGCCTGATTATGAAGAATGTGCTTCAGAGCAGCCTGGTGTCACGACTTTCTCCTAAGATGTCTGTCGGGGTGTAGAGTACGGGTGACTTCCAGAGGAGTGGGGTCCCGCCGCGGTTGCCTTTGTGACAGGCTTCCTCTGCGCCTCTCAGGAGTGTTGGGAAGAGGTATCATCCTGGAGTCGACTGCCTGGAAGGCCCCTTTCGGGGGAGAGAGGAAGGGAAGAAGTAAATAATGGAGACTGGAGTGGGATGTGAGGAGGGAGGCAAAACTTGCTTTTGAAATATGTACAGTTAGCAGAAAACAGTCCCGTGGGCTGGAGAGAATTCATCATTTGGGGAAAAAGTATTCTCGAAGTCTGTCTAGTGTCAAACAGTGTTGTCCACATGCTGGAAGTTTAATGAGGCCCTGCATGAGCTCCTGGCCTTCTGTTGTTTAATTAAAATGGTTCTTTACTGTTTGGCTGAATTTGTTTACTTTTTCTTGAGATGATGGATAGGGAATTGTTTCTTTCTCTCTGCACTCCCCCTGCAGTCTTCCTACTAGAACATTCTCATGGGCCATTTTCTCACTGGCTGGCAGAGTATGGTTGTCCTAGGGCTTTGCCAACAAGTCCTGTCTGTGGCCGACTCCCAAGGGATGTTCGCTGAAGCAGTGCCTCTCACACCGGAGTGTGTGAGTGAGTCTCACAGAGGACTCTGTCACGCGAGGCTGCTGCTGCAGTGTAGCACAGGGCTGAGATGCGGAGTTTCCCCAAGTCCCCAGCTGGTGCCTGCTGACGGCGCTGGTCTGAGGGCATACCCTGAACAGCAGCGTTCCAGGAGATTCTTTTTGTACCATGCCGTCAGTATTTTTAAAGATGAGAAAGTACACAAAATTTTGGGAACTCCCAAGTTAGAAAGTATGTATACATAGTAACTCCCGGATTAGAAAGTATATATGTAGTGTGATGGATGAGGATGTAAGGGAGAGATGGGGCAAAAAAGTGAAGTCGCTCAGTTGTGTGTGACTCTTTGCGACCCCATGGACCTACCAGGCTTCTCTTCCATGGGATTTTCCAGGCAACAGTCCTGGAGTGGACTGCCATTTCCTTCTCCGGAAAGCTAATAGGATGTGGATGTCGCAGAATAAGGAGGCAGTTTGCTTTGCTTATGAGAGCCTGTATATGTTCTTGTAGGGATCCATGTCCTCTAGGGGCCAGGGCTGCGACTCAGTAACGCTTCCCTTGTATGTTGAGTGAACACGCTTGGAACTTAGCCAGTAAATGTTTACGGGATGTTGGTACCTTTTGTTCACTTTCAACATCTTTATTATAACTGGGTCCAACATCACTAGATATGTGGTAAAACTGAATTTTGCCCCTGGGAAAACAGAATTCAAACCAGACAGCCAAAAGCACCTGCCTGTCTTCTCTTAGCATACATAGCCAGACTGACTCCCTCCAGAGCCTTCTACCTGCTTTTTTTTTTTTTAAATTATAGCTGATTTACAGTGCTGTGGGTGTTTGAGGTGTGAGCGAAGTGGCTCAGTTATACACACACACACACACACACACACACACACACACACACACACTTTCTTTTCCATTGTAGATTATTACAGGTATTGAATATAGTTCCCTGTGCTATATGGGTCCTTAATTGTTTAATTCTTTTATATGTAGCATCAATTGTTTGTACCCACTAATCCTATACTCCTAGTTTATCCCTCTCCCACACTCTCCCCTTTGGTAACTGTAAGTTTACTTTTGAAATCTTGGAGTCTATTTCTGTTTTGTTAATTCGTTCATTTGTACCGGTTTTTAGATTCTACCTGAAGTGATATCATAAGAAATTTATCTTTCTCTGTCTGACTTACTTCACTTGGTGTGATCATCTCCAGGTCCACCCATGTTGTTGCCAATGGCATAATTTCATTCATTCTAATGGCTGAGTATTATTCCATCTCTCTCTCTCTCTCTCACACACACAAACACACACACACAGCATGCCTTCTTTTACTGTTCATCTGTTGATGGACATTGTGGTGGCTTCCATGTCTTGGCGATTGTAAATAGTGCTGCAGTGACAACAGATTTCTCCAGATACATGCCTAGGAGTGGGATTGCCAGATTGTATCGTAGCTTTGTTTTTAAGAAACCTCCATACTGTTCTCCATAGTAGCTGTTACCAATTTACATTCCCACCAACAGTGTAGGATGGTTCCCTTTTCTCCACATCCTCTCCATCATTTCTTGTTTGCAGATTTTTTTGATAATGGCCGTTCTGATCAATGGGAGGTGGTACATCATTGTAGTTTTCATTCGCTTTTCTTTAATAATTAAAATACTGATCATCTTTTCATGTGCATTTTGGATATACATATGTCTTCTTTGGAGATACGTCTATTTTAGCTCTTCTTTTTCAGAATTAAAAAAAATTATTTGTTTTTGGCTGTGCTGGGTCTTCTTTAGTTGCGGTGCATGGGCTTCTCTCGCTGCAGGGAACGGGCTCCAGGCCACGTGGCCTTCCAGAGCTGCGGCCCGCTGGGTCAGTGGTTGTGGCTCTGGGGCTCTGGAGCCCAGGCCCTGTAGCTGTGGCATGCAGGCTGGGTTGTTCCGCGGGCTGTGGGATCCTCCTGTGTCAGGTTGAACCGGTATCCCCTGCATTGGCAGATGGACTTTTTACTGCTGAGCTACCAAGAACACCCCCGCCTGCTTTTTTGGGTTTTTTTCTTAATATTGAGCAGCACGAGCTCTTTGCATATTTTAGAGATTAATCCCTTGTGGGTCGCTTCACTTGCAGACCTTTTCTCCCGTTCTTTGGGTTGTCTGTTTCTTTTGCTGTTCAAAAGCTTCAGAATCCAAGTTCTTAAAAACCAGCTTCTACCACGCTGCTTCCTCTAAACAGACAGAATGATAACTTTCAGGTTTGTCTCTGTTTTTTTCCTTCCATGCTGCATGGCTTGTGGGATCTTAATTTCTCAACCAGGGGCAGAACCCAGGCCCTTGCCAGTGGAAGCACGGAGTCCCAGTCACTGGACTGCCACTGCGGATTCCGCTTTGGTTATTCTTAGAGGCTTCTATTGCCTGATAAAATATTCCTAGTTTAAGTCTAGAACTTTTTTTTCTAGACTTCTACTGACAGTTTTTTCTTCAAATTGTCAATAAAGGCA
This sequence comes from Madoqua kirkii, assembly GCA_006408675.1. Lineage (NCBI taxonomy): Eukaryota > Metazoa > Chordata > Mammalia > Artiodactyla > Bovidae > Madoqua > Madoqua kirkii. The sequence continues at coordinate 8,756 of SJYC01120654.1, forward strand.
ACTTGTGTGTATTAAGAAAATCATGAAATCGAGTCTCAGCTCGATGCAGTGTCTGGTTTTGAGGCAAAGAAGTAACGTGAGAAGTACAATACCTTTCTTAGATTGTAGACTTGGACAGCTCCAGAGAAGTTTCCTTCCAAGGGCTGCAGGGAGTTCAGGATTTGAAATTCAGTCACTGTTGAGTGATGTCCTGTATAAAAAGTGACCTTAAACCCCAGGCAGCAAACACAGCATGGCAGAGATATGATTTGGGGATACAAGGGGGCCTGGGATAAAAATTCTCAAGCTGTTTTAACCAAATGTACTTTGTGTTGGTCTCTTTGGAAATAATAGGGTTTTTGGACTGAATGAAGAGTGCTTTAAATATTGTGAGCTTGTCTTCCTGATGCCACATCATCCCTTACATATAAATTGTATCATCAGAAAGGCAGTTGCCTGTGAGTGGCTCTGTTCATACAGTAGATGAGCAAGCCCAGTGACACTGGAGACTAAAGAACACTTGTCAGGTGTAAAGGGCCAGGTGAGATGAGCCTGTCTGGGTAGACCTTCTTACCTGGTATGGCACATTCCACCATTCTGCCTCCCAGTCCTGGTTGGTTGGGATGTAAGTCACGTTGAGTAGAAATAGCTCTAGCTGGCCTCAGTGCCTGAGCTGTTTTTTCAAAGGAATGCATTTGAAATATCCCCATTAGAAAAAGGTTTGCTGAAGATTGTTGGTATGTATTTCTTATGGAGGCCTTTTGCTTTATCATATACTTTCTCTGTATCTACCGAACTGATCATACATTTTTTCTCTCCTTTAAATTATCAGTGTGGTCAGTGATAGGAGTTGTTTTCTTTGCATATTTGTTTTTAATTTAAAATAATACTTTTACAGCTTTGGCTGGATTTGGATTGCTAACATTTTTATTATTGGTGCCAGTGGTAAAGAACCTGAGTGTCAATGCAGGAGACATAGAGACAAGGGTTTGATCCCTGGGTCAGGAAGATCCCCCAGAGGAGGGCATGGCAACTCACTCCAGTTATTCTTGCCTGCAGAATCCCATGGACGAGGAGCTGGGCAGGCCATAGGGTCGCAGAGTCAGATATGACTGAAGCAACTTAGCACCGCACAACACACCATTTTTATTTAGAATTCTTTTTTCAAATCGTAGTATGTGAGTGAGATTGTTCTATAATTTTCATATATTCTTTTTGGTTCTGGTTGTCCTGTTTTCAAAGTATGAGACACAGTGCTTTTCCTATTTACTGAGTTTGGGTGACATTGAAATGACCTATCCTTGAAAGCTTGGTGGCTCTCAGCTTCATCTGCGATGGATGTGTATTAGGGGCTTTGAGGGGAACATTGTTGCTCCCATGTTTTTGATACTCTCTTCCCCAGTTTCTACTGGGAAAAACGAAACTTTGAGATAAGCTTAAAGAATGCAACAGTGAGCCCCTGTGTACCTTTTCCCTTTCTGTTTACCACCTTCTCATCCCCGTGTGTATTTTTGGGGGTGGGGGTGTATTACAGTCACAGTCCAGTTTCCCCAAAGCAGTGAGGTCATTGCTGATCCAGTCAAGGACCACGCGTGGCCTTCAGTTGTTTTGACTCTTTCATGTGTCTCTTATTTTTTGTGACTTTGGACCATTGATTTCATAGAGGCACATTCCGGATAAATCTGATGGTTCCCCACTTGTTTTGACAACGGTCAAACATTTCTATAAGAAGTCCACTGGCATTTTTATTGTAGGAAGTTTAGGGGGTTGACAGTTCTGCAAAACACAAACTCTGACATGTGTATCCAGTCATTGGTACTAAGAAATTTGACAGTGAATCATGGGCTTTAAAAAAGATTCAAAATTGCAGCTGTACTCTAGGAAGATTTTTAACTACTCAATTTCTTTAATGTTTGTAAGATTATTCAATTTTGGGGGGCTCAGTTTTAGTAAATTACACATATTAATTTTTAGGACGTTGACCAGTATTGTTTAATTTTTCAAATTTAATGGCAAACAGTTTTTCAGGTCCCTGAGATTCTGTGTCTCCCAGGTCTCTGTCTGCCTTCGCTGCACATCAGTGTCACCGAGGTTCATCTGCTGAGTTGGTCACTGCAGCAGAGTCTATCCAGAGTGTTGCTGATCCCTCCTGTGTCTTTGTTTTCCATTCCTCTGATTTCAGTGTTTCTCTTTACTCTTTCCTTCTCTTTGACTGTATACTCTGGTCCTTTCTCTAAAAGTTCATTTTGAACCCTCTGTTGGCTGAGGATACTGGGAGCTACCGTCAGCATCCCTCTTGAGGGACAGTCCCACTGTAGCTGGCCACTGCCTGCCATGCCAGCCTCCACTGTATGCACAGGATCCCCGTGCATGTGTCTAGGACGTGACCTACCACGCCAGCCTTCACTCTACACACAGGATCCCCATGCACATGCCTAGGAAGTGACCTGCCATGCCAGCCTCCACTGTACACACAGGATCCCCGTGCGCATATCTAGGAAGTGACCTGCCACACCAGCCTCCACTGTTCACACAGTATCCCCGTGCGTGTGTCTAGAAAGTGACCTGCCACGCCAGCCTCCACTGTTCACACACTATCCCCGTGCGTGTGTCTGGGAAATGAGACCTGATTCAGATCCAGCAGCGTGGCTACAGGACTTCAAAATAATCCATGTGAAACCAGTGCTTGGCATTTAGTAGGTTCTCAATAAATGAAAGCTGTAGTTTTAAATATCACCATTAACCCAGTGGCTTTAGACAGGAAATTCTCCCTTCCCCCACCCTCTCTCTCTTGAGCACAGCTTCCTTGTTTGGCTCTCAGCCAGCTGCACATATATCCTGTTGCTTTAGATGCACATGCTGGCGTGGGGGAGTCTCTGTGGTTGGATGTCACTGCCGGCTTCACGACGCTCTGTGGTTGCCTTGCAGTGCTCACCAGTGCACCGAGGCGCATAGGGAGCGAGCATCTGTAGCCCTTTCTGTAGCTTGGGTCACTTCGTACCTTGGTAAATTTCTGCCCAGACTGCTTCACTGAGTAGGAGGAATTGCAGAGCCAATTCAACTAGTGAAGTAAGCACATCTCTCACAGTCAGCTCTGTTGATTTGGTTTTTATCAAGATGCATTAAGCAATCCATATAGGCATTTTTACTTTTGACCTTAGTTTAATGTCTTTTTCACTATGTGATTTTTTTGAAGAAAAAAATAGAGAGATTCAGTGTTAAGTTCTTTCTGGCAAGCAGCGATGGATTTGGGCCTCACAGAGGATTTGAAGGAGCTTGGGAGTGACCTCTTTTCATTGTGGTGTGTGTGTGTGGGATTAGGCAAGTTGTTTACTTTTAAATTACTCAGGAGGAACCTATACCAAGGACATTCCCCTGAGGTTTTCTGCCAGTTTGTATGTTTTTATGGCATACTAACATTTGTCTTTGACGTTTGTCCTTAAAAAATATTTATTTATCAAGATTCTGACATTTGCAAATGGCTCTTTATTTGCAGCTAACTTGGGCTCCTGTATGTGGGACATATTTGGTTGGAAATTTGGGGAATTACCAACCTAGATAGCATATTGGAAAGCAGCGACATTACTTTGCCAACAAAGGTCCGCCTAGTCAAGGCTATGGTTTTTCCAGTGGTCATGTACTGATGTGAGAGTTGGACTGTGAAGAAGGCTAAGCGCCAAAGAATTGATGCTTTTGAACTGTGGTGTTGGAGAAGATTCTTGAGAGTCCCTTGGACTATAAGGAGATCCAACCAGTCCATTATGAAGGAGAGCAGCCCTGGGATTTCTTTGGAAGGAATGATGCTAAAGCTGAAACTCCAGTACTTTGGCCACCTCATGCGAAGAGCTGACTCATTGGAAAAGACTCTGATGCTGGGAGGGATTGGGGGCAGGAGGAGAAGGGGACGACAGAGGATGAGATGGCTGGATGGCAACACCGATTCCATGGACATGAGTTTGAGTGAACTCTGGGAGTTGGTGACTGACAGGGAGGCCTGGTGTGCTGCGATTCATGGGGTCGCAAAGAGTCTGACACAACTGAGTGACTGAACTAAACTGAACTGAAACAGACTGTTGGGTCCGTTGCTGGGGAGACAGCTTGGTGGTGTGGAGAGAACACGGGCTCTGGAGCCATCAGACCTGCAGGAAATGGGCCCCTCAGTTCCTCCGCTCCCCACCCCCATGCTCACTCTGCCTTCCCTCCTTTCCACCGTCTCCTCCCTTCCCTCTCGTAGCCTCCTCTGTAAACTAGGCAGTGAACAGAAGGCTGCTGGGGAAGTAAAGCGAGATGCGGCTGATACAGTGAGGGAGCCAGGACTCAGCTCAGTAAAACCCATGAGGGGTTGGTTACCTCCGCTGTTCTTCACAGAGTTCAGAGGAGGGTTTCCCATCCTTTTCCACTGCAGAGCTCCCCTCATAAAGGCAGAATCTACCCTTGTCCCTAGGGTACAACACACCACCCCCAGGAGGACCACTCATTGGCACCATTTCTCCCTTACTTAGTTCCTACAGAAACAGAGGCGTCTGGAAGTTTCTGCTCCAGGAAACCTGGGCAGAGAGACCAGCACTCAATGCCTTCACTGTGCCAGAGCTCTCTGGTGCTGTGTGCACCATGCATGCTGGGACGCCTAGCCAAGTCTGCAGATCTCTTCACAGTGATGTCTTTACATGCCTGAAACAGCACACACAGGAGTTCAAAGAAAATCCAACATAGAGTCATACAATTAAACCATACAAATGATTTAAGAAATTTGTGATATAGTAATCTTTGCTTCTGTAGTAATGGTTTAAGTAACAAGATCTAGCATCAGATGGAACAAACTGAAATGGCTAAGTGCTGCATATAGAGGATTCGTTGAGGCCTCTGCAAGAAACGTTAACACGGCATAAAAAAGTATCTGTGGTTTCTCTTGGTGACAAAGTCATGGCATGGCTCATGCTGGGAAATGTGAAATTTTAGTTAAAGGTTAGCGAAAATGAAAGGTGTCATTTTGCCCATGTAAGTTTCCAGGCCCAGTGGATTCTGTCTTGGAGCCGGGGCTGAGAGCCACTTGTGTGTGTGCCTGGGAGGTGTCCCCTCCTTTGTAGGAACCCCAGAACTCGGTGTGGCCACTGTTGTTGCAACAAGAGAGAGTAAAGTGAACTTCAGGTTCTGAGCACTGGTTACGCGTGTGTCCAAGAAACAGTTGATGGAGAGTCCTGATCTTTGATCTCAGGTGTCCTTGGCCTGCCACGGCCTGGAGCGGGGCTTGGGTTCCCACTCAGAGACTGGGCCTGGGTTGCAGCGGAGAAAGAACTGGATCAAGCCTCTAGGCTGGTGGTCACCGACAAGGGCCCTGGCCCTTCGGCTCTGCAGAAAAGAACTTCCACAAAGGTGGAGCGTAGTGAAGCAAGTACAGTGTTTTATTAGCAGGAAAGAGTACAGTACATATGGATAGACACACAGGCAGACTCAGAGGGAGAGTCCCTGGGTCGCATCCTCATGGCAGTTTAAATCACTTATATGGGGCATTTTTTTCCCGGTTTTCCTTTGGCCAGTCATTTTGATTTGCTTGGTTCACAGTCTGTATTTGGCATATCTCAGGACCCTCCCAAGTGTGCGCACACATCTCGTAGCCAAGATGGATCCTCTGGGTAGCATCCCATGACACAGCTCCCTCTCCAGCCTGCAGCGAGCTTTTCTGTGCACGTGTGGTCAGGGAGGTTTCCTGACTTCTGGAGTGAGAAGTATGTGGTGTGGGCAGGGCTCAGGCGTCTCCCTTAATTGTCCTGCTACTCTTGTCTTGGAGTTTTAGTCAATAGAGAATGAATTTCCAGTTGCTTTATCCTGCAGGGGGGCCCATCTGCCTCCTCCCTCAGTACCAGTAGTTCAGCAGTTATACCTTAGTTCCCTACATGCTGTGTCCTGTGATGATGGGTTCTGAGAGAAGAAAGCAAAAGGGTCTAAAGTGTTCCTTGTGTAAGACTTTTGATTCCCAGACAGGAGTGAGACGCACCGTGGCAGGAAGACTGCTCAACTCTGGCTCTTCATTAAGAACCGAGGGGAGCAGTCTGCACACCCAGACGTGCTGCTTTGGACGCCCCGGGATCACTTGGACGGCCTGAAGTCACTTAGGCCAGCCCCAAGTGAAGGCAACCACTTCATCAAATTGAGCGCCTGTGTAAAGGCATTCTTAATTGGCTCCCAGTGACGTGAAGTTTAGCAACAGTATGGCATGGGGTTAAGAGGAGGCGTCTCCAATCAGAGTCTGAGAATCTGCAGAATGGGGTTTATAATAATGGCAGTATCTGTCTCATAGGGTCTTCTGTCAATTAAGTATGAATATTATATAAAACTCTTGGCCCACAGAGAAGTATATAATTTGTATTCAGTTTATTCTTCTACGTGTAACTGGGGTTGGCAGGAAGAAATACTTCTTGCTGGTCCCTGAGTAAAGGTGAAGCTGATTTGTACCTGCTATACCCACAGCTGCTGGTTTTTCTAGGAGCAACTCAGGGGTTAACTCTTCCGTTGCTGGGGAGACAGCTTGGTGGTGTGGAGAGAACACGGGCTCTGGAGCCATCAGACCTGCAGGAAATGGGCCCCTCAGTTCCTCCGCTCCCCACCCCCATGCTCACTCTGCCTTCCCTCCTTTCCACCGTCTCCTCCCTTCCCTCTCGTAGCCTCCTCTGTAAACTAGGCAGTGAACAGAAGGCTGCTGGGGAAGTAAAGCGAGATGCGGCTGATACAGTGAGGGAGCCAGGACTCAGCTCAGTAAAACCCATGAGGGGTTGGTTACCTCCGCTGTTCTTCACAGAGTTCAGAGGAGGGTTTCCCATCCTTTTCCACTGCAGAGCTCCCCTCATAAAGGCAGAATCTACCCTTGTCCCTAGGGTACAACACACCACCCCCAGGAGGACCACTCATTGGCACCATTTCTCCCTTACTTAGTTCCTACAGAAACAGAGGCGTCTGGAAGTTTCTGCTCCAGGAAACCTGGGCAGAGAGACCAGCACTCAATGCCTTCACTGTGCCAGAGCTCTCTGGTGCTGTGTGCACCATGCATGCTGGGACGCCTAGCCAAGTCTGCAGATCTCTTCACAGTGATGTCTTTACATGCCTGAAACAGCACACACAGGAGTTCAAAGAAAATCCAACATAGAGTCATACAATTAAACCATACAAATGATTTAAGAAATTTGTGATATAGTAATCTTTGCTTCTGTAGTAATGGTTTAAGTAACAAGATCTAGCATCAGATGGAACAAACTGAAATGGCTAAGTGCTGCATATAGAGGATTCGTTGAGGCCTCTGCAAGAAACGTTAACACGGCATAAAAAAGTATCTGTGGTTTCTCTTGGTGACAAAGTCATGGCATGGCTCATGCTGGGAAATGTGAAATTTTAGTTAAAGGTTAGCGAAAATGAAAGGTGTCATTTTGCCCATGTAAGTTTCCAGGCCCAGTGGATTCTGTCTTGGAGCCGGGGCTAGAGCCACTTGTGTGTGTGCCTGGGAGGTGTCCCCTCCTTTGTAGGAACCCCAGAACTCGGTGTGGCCACTGTTGTTGCAACAAGAGAGAGTAAAGTGAACTTCAGGTTCTGAGCACTGGTTACGCGTGTGTCCAAGAAACAGTTGATGGAGAGTCCTGATCTTTGATCTCAGGTGTCCTTGGCCTGCCACGGCCTGGAGCGGGGCTTGGGTTCCCACTCAGAGACTGGGCCTGGGTTGCAGCGGAGAAAGAACTGGATCAAGCCTCTAGGCTGGTGGTCACCGACAAGGGCCCTGGCCCTTCGGCTCTGCAGAAAAGAACTTCCACAAAGGTGGAGCGTAGTGAAGCAAGTACAGTGTTTTATTAGCAGGAAAGAGTACAGTACATATGGATAGACACACAGGCAGACTCAGAGGGAGAGTCCCTGGGTCGCATCCTCATGGCAGTTTAAATCACTTATATGGGGCATTTTTTTCCCGGTTTTCCTTTGGCCAGTCATTTTGATTTGCTTGGTTCACAGTCTGTATTTGGCATATCTCAGGACCCTCCCAAGTGTGCGCACACATCTCGTAGCCAAGATGGATCCTCTGGGTAGCATCCCATGACACAGCTCCCTCTCCAGCCTGCAGCGAGCTTTTCTGTGCACGTGTGGTCAGGGAGGTTTCCTGACTTCTGGAGTGAGAAGTATGTGGTGTGGGCAGGGCTCAGGCGTCTCCCTTAATTGTCCTGCTACTCTTGTCTTGGAGTTTTAGTCAATAGAGAATGAATTTCCAGTTGCTTTATCCTGCAGGGGGGCCCATCTGCCTCCTCCCTCAGTACCAGTAGTTCAGCAGTTATACCTTAGTTCCCTACATGCTGTGTCCTGTGATGATGGGTTCTGAGAGAAGAAAGCAAAAGGGTCTAAAGTGTTCCTTGTGTAAGACTTTTGATTCCCAGACAGGAGTGAGACGCACCGTGGCAGGAAGACTGCTCAACTCTGGCTCTTCATTAAGAACCGAGGGGAGCAGTCTGCACACCCAGACGTGCTGCTTTGGACGCCCCGGGATCACTTGGACGGCCTGAAGTCACTTAGGCCAGCCCCAAGTGAAGGCAACCACTTCATCAAATTGAGCGCCTGTGTAAAGGCATTCTTAATTGGCTCCCAGTGACGTGAAGTTTAGCAACAGTATGGCATGGGGTTAAGAGGAGGCGTCTCCAATCAGAGTCTGAGAATCTGCAGAATGGGGTTTATAATAATGGCAGTATCTGTCTCATAGGGTCTTCTGTCAATTAAGTATGAATATTATATAAAACTCTTGGCCCACAGAGAAGTATATAATTTGTATTCAGTTTATTCTTCTACGTGTAACTGGGGTTGGCAGGAAGAAATACTTCTTGCTGGTCCCTGAGTAAAGGTGAAGCTGATTTGTACCTGCTATACCCACAGCTGCTGGTTTTTCTAGGAGCAACTCAGGGGTTAACTCTGAGAGGGTGTGGGTGGCTTCTGTTTCGATAAAGCCACATCCCAGAGCTTCCTTTCAGCATGATTTGCTATTGTTAGGGTTTTTCACCACCTCTTTGAAGTTTCAAGACTGACAGATGTTAATAGATAATTCCCTCCCCACCAAATTTTTATGTGTAGGTTTTCAAAAAGAAATCACAGGAAATTTGAGGGGAAGGTAACATTTCGTTTCTGATATTGAAAGGGGGATTTCTAGAGTCTTCTTTAGTCAGTAAATTTCAAATTTCTGTTTCTGTGTTTCCTTTAACCTGAAAAAGACTAGAAATCAGCAAGGAATATTCTTTTTCATAAATGGACAGGAATTGGAAAATAAACTTATCAGTGATACATGAACAGTTCATTTGGATGGTTTACCTCCTTTAATGAATTGGACACACAGCTAAATAATTCTGTAATTAATATTTAGAAATGTTTCATTGAGTTGTTTTCTCATACATAAAAGAATATTCACGTTGGAGCAACATGACCTCTCTTCAGATTTCCCCGGTGCATTGCAGGTTGTTAAAACAGCACCAGTAAAAGGGGGGCGAGCGGACTTTTTCTGTAAAGGGCCAGGTAGTAGATGTTTTAGGGCCAGAAGTGATCTTGTTGTACGAGCTACTTAGTGTTGTTGTTTTTTTTAATTTAAACAGCCCTTTAAAAATGGAAAATCCATCCCTCTTGAGGCTGAACTAGAGCAGCCCGTTTCCTGGGGCCATAGTTTGCCGACCCCTGTTGAACAGTGTGGAGAATGGGAGGGAGTTTTTAAAATTGAAGTCTAGTTAATTAACAGTGTTGTGTTAATTTCTGCTGTACAGAAAATTAACTCAGTTATACATATATGTATGTACATTCCAATATGTCTATATAAAGGAATATATATATATATACATATATGCATTCCCTTTTCCATATTCTTTTCCATTATGGTTTGTCATAGGACATTGAGTATAGTTTCCTGTGCTAAACAGTAGGACTTTGTTATTTATCTATTGTACACATACTAGTGTGCATCTGCTAACCTCAAACTCCCAATCCCTCCTTCCCCCAACCCTCTCCCTCGGGCAAGCACAAGTCTGTTATATCTGTGAGTCTGTTTGTTTCAGAGATAAGTTCATTTGTAATGTTTTAGATTCCATATGTAAGTGACAACATATCGTATTTGTCTTTCTGTCTGACTTTACTTAGTGTGATAATCTCTAGCTCCATCCATGTTGCTGCAAAAATGGCATTTTGTTCTTTTTTATGGTTGAGTCATATTCTGTTTTCTATGTGTACCGCATCCTCTTTATCCAAGAAGGGAGGGGTGTTGTCTCATTAATCATTCATCCAGCTTCTACAGGAAACATCTGCTCAGCATCTAAGTGCCCTGCGCCAGCTGCTTAGTCGAGTGTGGTGATCAGTGCCTCTAGATGCACCCCTGTAGAGCTTACTTTCTCATGGGAGGAACAAGCAGAGAATCAAACACATGGATTTATAAGACATCTTATGTTGTTACAGACAGGTGTCCACTTGAAGGACACATTCCCGTTGGGTGGTCCAGATAGTGGAGGTGGAGTTACAGGAGAGGAATGCTATCTTCTGCAGCGTTTGCTGCGGAATCTGATGCTGATACTGCCTCAGCATCATTGTGCCCTCGGTCTTGATCTCGAGGCTCAGTCTTTGCTGGGTAACAGGGACCATCCATATCTCCACAAGAGTTTCTGTTTCTCCTGTAGTTCAATCTTTTCCTGCAACCATTTTGTCCCATCACACTTCAGCCTCTAGTCCCCCTACCCTGGGTCCCATGCAGCCTGCCAGTGTGAGTAAGAACTTAGGTTTTCAAGAGACAGTCGCCAGATTTTTCCTTCTTCCTGTTTTTAACGTTTTTATTGGAGTATAGTCGATTTACAGTGCTAATTCCGTATAGCAAAGTGACTCTGTTATATGCTCTTTTTCCTACTGTTTTCCATTACGGTTTGACACAGGAGGTTGAACATAGTTCCTGTGCTATAGTAGGAGCTTGTTTATCCATCCCGTGCATAATACTCTGCATCTACTTCACCCAGACTCACACTCCATCCCTCTCCCATCCCTTCTTGGTAACCATGAATCCGTGGCTGTGTCTCTGAGTCTGTTTCTGTTTTGTAGATAGGTTAATTTGTGCCATATTGTAGTTTCCACATATAAGTGATATTATATGATATTTGTCTTCGCTTAGTATGGTAACCTCTAGGTCCAGCCGTGAATCTCACAGTGGCATTATTTCACTCTTTCTTATGGCTGAGTAATATTCCATGGTATATATGTACATCTTTATCCATTCATCTGTTGATGGACATTTAGGTTATTTGTATGTCCTGGCTATCGTGAATAGTGTCAGCAAAGCATTTTTAAAGGCCAGTGAGGAGGGCCTTGCTCTCAGCTTGTAATCAGCTTGTTCTCAGTTCTGATTGGTTGATGGTGAATTTTGATTTCCAAGCTAAGTTTTGAGGGAAGAGTAAAAAACACTGACTAGATGGCCAGGTGGACAAGCAGACCCAAGCATCCATGCCTGGAATGAAAACTTACCATACCGTGCCCATAAAAACTGTGCCGATGGTAAACCCCGCAGTGCCTGGGGTGTGCCACTTCTTCCCAGGGCACAGCTGCTGACCCGCCCCTTCTCTTTGTCCCACTTCAGAGTACACCAGCAGTAACCCCGACTTGCTGCTGGTCATCTTCCAAGTGACAGGCGTCAGCCTCCTGCCACCACTGGGCATCGCCATTGCAGTCATCGTCACTTTCTACTGCTACCGCATCCACCGGCAGCAGAAGCTGAGCCCAGCCTGGGACTCGGGCAAGCCGCGCAAGCTGATGGAGTTCAGCGAGCACCTGGCCATCATCCTGGAGGACGACCGCTCCGACATCAGCTCCACCTGCGCCAACAACATCAACCACAACACGGAGCTGCTGCCCATCGAGCTGGACACCCTGGTGGGCAAGGGGCGCTTCGCCGAGGTCTACAAGGCCAAGCTGAGGCAGAACACGTCCGAGCAGTTCGAGACCGTGGCCGTCAAGATCTTCCCCTACGAGGAGTATGCCTCCTGGAAGACGGAGAAGGACATCTTCTCGGACATCAACCTCAAGCACGAGAACATCCTGCAGTTCCTGACGGCCGAGGAGCGCAAGACGGAGCTGGGCAAGCAGTACTGGCTCATCACGGCCTTCCATGCCAAAGGCAACCTGCAGGAGTATCTCACGCGCCACGTCATCAGCTGGGAGGACCTGCGCCGGCTGGGCGGCTCGCTGGCCCGTGGTGTCGCTCACCTGCACAGCGACCACACGCTGTGTGGCCGGCCCAAGATGCCCATTGTGCACAGGGACCTCAAGAGCTCCAACATCCTGGTCAAGGGTGACCTCACCTGCTGTCTCTGCGACTTTGGGCTCTCCCTGCGGCTGGACCCGGCCCTGTCGGTGGATGACCTGGCCAACAGTGGGCAGGTGGGTGGCCCCGCCCCATGCTGCTGGCCCCGCCCACTCACGCTCTGTCCGCCCTGCACTCTGACCTCGTCCAGGGGACCCACGCAGCCCAGGAAGCGACCTGCTCTCCTGCCAGGGTGCCTCCGACAGCCAGCAGAACTTCTCTCCCTGGCTCTCGGACCCTTCCCAATCCAGGACAGCCATTTTCTCCTTGAGTCAATCCTCATTTCTTTCCATTTAGACTTTTTTTTTCTTTGCTTCCAGCACTGCTAGTACCTCTTTTTCCTTAGGGCTGTACTCAGTCTCTTTCTGCTCTGTACTTTTGGTCCTTATATTACTTTTTTGTTTTTTTAAACCATTTTAGAAGGCAGTCTCCTTGAAGTCCAAATCCACATACTTTTGGTCACATCCAACACAAGCCCTTGAACAGGCAAAGAGACCAATAAGTATCTATAGAGTGAGTGAGTGACTGGGTGAAGGGAGAGTTCTTTTGAAACATCTCACAGATTAAAATGGAAACCTTTTTTGGCTAAGGAGCTATTAGAAACTGACTAACGTTACCATTGGGCATCCCAGGTGGCAGCAATGGTAAAGAACCCACCTGTCAATGCAGGAGACATAATCAGGTTCAGTCACCTGGGTCAGGAAGAACCCCTGGAGGAGGAAATGGCAACCCACTCCAGTATTCTTGCCTAGAGAATACCATGGACAGAGGAGCCTGGCAGGCTACAGGCCACGGGGTTGCAAGAGTCAGAAACGACTGAAGCGACTTAGCATGCACACACACAGCATCACTGTCATCCTTTATAAAAGATGGGCCCCGTGTTTCACACATCAGAAGCTTGGCTGTGACTGAGAGTCATGTCTTGGGAGCACCATTGCCTCCTCTGACCAGGCTGAGGGTTGTGCTTTTGGAGTACCTCGTCACTGCTCAGGCAGCCCTCCAGGGCTGCACATCCAGTGAGGAGACAAGCACATTGAAACTTGGACGAGTCAATTTGCCAGGGTGACCAATCGTTAAATGACTTATTAAAAATAAAATTTTCTTCTCATGCATATCAATAAAAAGCATTATTTTGGAGTAATATTATCAACTCTCTTGACATTCCCCTGGATCCTTGGGAAGGTAGGACTTCACTGTTATTTAGTCAGTCTATACAAGCTGCATTATCACGCAAATGATTTTTTCCTTAGAAATATTTTTTTCTTTTTTTCCATGTATCACAGTGTTTTCATACTGTCAGGCAAAATCATACAACATGCCTATCAAAATTATCAAATGACCAGATTTGAGCTTGTAGTGGAAATACGTTCATACAGTTCCACTTAGCAGAGCTTTCATGTAATTATATGACATCTTCGGCATACTAGAACATGCCGTGGGGTGAACCAAGAAGATTAACGCAACCCTCAGGGGACAAAAAGAATCCTGGCAATTATTATTTTCACCTCATATCTTGGACTTTCAAGAATGAAACGATATTTAATTTGGAAAAACACTGAAAGTATCAGTCACCATTGTGGTCTCAGGTTCTCTGCAAGGATGTTACTGCACACGTGGTGTGATGATCTTGTGTCCTGAGCCTCAACACAGCAGCTCTGGGCTTTGCCATTTCCTTATTTTGACATTTGTTCTTTATATTCTTTCAAGGTTTTTCAGGGAGAGACAACCTATTTTTTTTTTTTTTAATTACATAAGCTCTACCTTTCTATGCAGGTCTCATCTTAAAAATCATCATGCTTTTTAAAGATTAACTAACTGCTCCTGTAGGGGGCCAAGCGTTAGCCATGTTTTGAAAGCAGATCTGCAGTTGGAGTTGGATGACGGGCCTCCGTGTGTGTTCTTCTTTAGGTGGGAACGGCGAGATACATGGCTCCAGAGGTCCTCGAGTTGCCACGGGGTTGCAAGAGTCAGAAACGACTGAAGCGACTTAGCATGCACACACACAGCATCACTGTCATCCTTTATAAAAGATGGGCCCCGTGTTTCACACATCAGAAGCTTGGCTGTGACTGAGAGTCATGTCTTGGGAGCACCATTGCCTCCTCTGACCAGGCTGAGGGTTGTGCTTTTGGAGTACCTCGTCACTGCTCAGGCAGCCCTCCAGGGCTGCACATCCAGTGAGGAGACAAGCACATTGAAACTTGGACGAGTCAATTTGCCAGGGTGACCAATCGTTAAATGACTTATTAAAAATAAAATTTTCTTCTCATGCATATCAATAAAAAGCATTATTTTGGAGTAATATTATCAACTCTCTTGACATTCCCCTGGATCCTTGGGAAGGTAGGACTTCACTGTTATTTAGTCAGTCTATACAAGCTGCATTATCACGCAAATGATTTTTTCCTTAGAAATATTTTTTTCTTTTTTTCCATGTATCACAGTGTTTTCATACTGTCAGGCAAAATCATACAACATGCCTATCAAAATTATCAAATGACCAGATTTGAGCTTGTAGTGGAAATACGTTCATACAGTTCCACTTAGCAGAGCTTTCATGTAATTATATGACATCTTCGGCATACTAGAACATGCCGTGGGGTGAACCAAGAAGATTAACGCAACCCTCAGGGGACAAAAAGAATCCTGGCAATTATTATTTTCACCTCATATCTTGGACTTTCAAGAATGAAACGATATTTAATTTGGAAAAACACTGAAAGTATCAGTCACCATTGTGGTCTCAGGTTCTCTGCAAGGATGTTACTGCACACGTGGTGTGATGATCTTGTGTCCTGAGCCTCAACACAGCAGCTCTGGGCTTTGCCATTTCCTTATTTTGACATTTGTTCTTTATATTCTTTCAAGGTTTTTCAGGGAGAGACAACCTATTTTTTTTTTTTTTAATTACAAAGCTCTACCTTTCTATGCAGGTCTCATCTTAAAAATCATCATGCTTTTTAAAGATTAACTAACTGCTCCTGTAGGGGGCCAAGCGTTAGCCATGTTTTGAAAGCAGATCTGCAGTTGGAGTTGGATGACGGGCCTCCGTGTGTGTTCTTCTTTAGGTGGGAACGGCGAGATACATGGCTCCAGAGGTCCTCGAGTCCAGGATGAATCTGGAGAATGTCGAGTCCTTCAAACAGACGGATGTCTACTCCATGGCCCTGGTGCTCTGGGAGATGACATCTCGCTGCAATGCTGTGGGAGGTAGGCGTGGACCCCATCCTGGGGGACCTTCAAATGATGTGTGCTCATTGCTTCAGCATGAGTTCAGGGATCCAGGAGAGCTGTTTGAGATCTGGTAGGACACAGATATTCCAGCATGATGTGGAACACTTAATTGTGCTAAAAAGCCTTGGTTCTGTAGCTGAAAGCCAGGTTTGGAGCATAAAGCATTTTATCTCTTTCCCTGAAGTATGTAATTACGTTTTCCTGGACCCATCTCTCCACTGGTGTATCCACAGATCTAGCAAGAAAGGAACACCAATAATATTTATAAGAATTCATTTCTGCTTATCAAATGACAACCATGATTCAGAAAATTATCCGATTTTTTTTTCTTGTATTTTAAGGTTTTTCATAATTAAAAGGTACAGAAAATAGATTTTACTTAAAATTCACTTTTATGGACTTAACTTTCCTTTGCTGGAGAAAACAAGCAGAATGGTTTGATGGATTGGTTTAGGTTTTGAAACATCTAGAGAAGAGAAGTTATTGAGGAATGCAGCATTCTTCAGGGGTACCAGGGATGCCATGTTTTAGAGGGCATTGTCCCCTTATCTTCCTGGAGATGGGCATGGCTGATGTCCACATCACTTCATCCTTTTCTGAGCCTCCTCTCAGTGGTTGCCGTCAGGATCTGAGGTCTCACCTTACAAGTTTACGTAGCCTAACTTGCTCCTGGTTGGATGCTAAGTCAGGTCAAGCTAACCCAATTTTATGTTTAGCCTTTTGTTTCATAATAAGTTTAGACTCACAGAATCATTGCGTGAGGAGTACAGGGAGTTCCCATGTGCTCTTCAGCCAGCTTCCCCTCCTGTTAACGTCTTACCTAAACCAAGCACAGCTGTGAAGGATGGGAGATTGACATTGGCGCCATATCCTTAATTAATCTCTAGGACTCGCTTGTATTTCCAAGTCCCCAGAACTCGGGAACAGGATTCGCTGCAGGATGCCACCTCGCCTTGGTGTCCAGGCCACCTCTGTCTCCTTCAACGTGTGATGGTCACTCAGCCTGCTCTTTTCGTGACCTTGGCAAGAGTTCAGACCAGTTATTTTACAGACAGCCTCACTGCGGGTCGCTCTGGTGCCTTCCTGTGGTTAGACGGGGACTGTGCCTTTCCAGGCAGGAATGGCACAGAAATGGTGCCGCGCCCTCGATGCCACGCGCGGCTGGTGCGCCCGTGTGCGTGCTGTCCCGTCTCCTCACTCTCTGAAGGTGGCGCCAGCTCTCTCCCTGGGGAGGCACTACCCTTTCCATTTGTAATTAATACATATCTTGTGGGAAGGCACTTTGACCTGTTTCTACTAAACACCTGTTTAATAAGGAGACTAGGCCTGTTTTTTAATAATAATTTTACCTGCTGATTTTTAGCGTCAATTAATAGTTCTTACAGACAATGATTATTACTGCAATGTTTGCTTAATGGTGATTTTCTATTTTTCTTATCCCTTCTACATATTTTTTCATAGATACTTGGGAAATATCTGTCCTTTCTCTCACCAGCCCCTGTTATTTATTCATTTTCCTCTGTGTTTACATGAATATGGGATTGTGGGTATTTTATTCCGTGGATATTTAATATTATCAGTATTTGTCACTTAGGTCAGTTTTGGTCACTGGGTCAGACTCACCAGCATTTTGCTCCAGGTGGATTAGGTTGTCACCATTGCTGGCTCTGATCATTCCTCCTGCTGAGAACTTCCTTAGCTAACTCTCCAGGATGGGCTAGGTGGGAGCCTTGCTGTCCCATCACCCATATCCCTGGGTCTCTGCACAGGGCATAGCACTTCCTGTCTGGCTAACCCAGTTATTTTCTGGTTTTCTGCATGATATGTCTTCCCCCACAGTATTTCCAAAAGTAACTGAATTTTTCCTTGCACAGTGAAATTTGTTTAACCAAGTTTCAGTCACTGAGAATCTTTTCTGCTTGAAGCTTTGACAGTTCCAGAATGAATCTTTAGACCAGACCAGTGTGAATTGTGAAGGAGGAGACAATGCCACTGTCACTGTCAGAATAAATTCACCTAGATTTTGGTATCTCTCTCATCCTTTCAAAACGGCTTATTGTTCTATGAACATAGGCTGGAGACTGTCTCTGTTGTCCCCTCTTCTTAAGGCCTGATTTGAGCTCCCTGCTTCTGTAGCTATCAATGACTGAAGCCCTTTCCTGTTGATATTTGCTGACTGTGGAAGAATTCTGGCTAGTGGGGAAGAACCGAGTTCACCAGCTTTTACAAGATCTAAAAACGGATACAGTATAAACAAGTTTTCCCAAGGAAGGAACAGGGTCCTGTTTGTTCAGTAAGCCTCATAACCTTTAGGATAAGAACAGACGGCTTTGGGGAACCGGAAAAGAGGCCATCCCAGTTCTCATTTTGTTTGATCTTAGGCCCACAGTATGGTTTCTCCCATCAGGCTGCAAAAATCAAAGTAATTTGGTGCAGCAGACAGCCCTTCTCTTGACTAAGTGTGTGAACTCACATGTTAATAACCCCTTTCTTTTGCCTACTTTTAAAAGTGTTATTGTTATTGCATGTATGTGTGCCTCAAAAACTGTAAAGGCAGACTTTCAGCCTAATCTTAATATCAGAGACTTTTATACTTAAAGAGCTTCTTAGAAGGTACATTAAAGTTAGGACCTTCTAAGGGGAGTTGGGATGTGTTGCCTCTTCCCTGTTGTACAAGCACAGATTTCTGTAAAGAAGCTTGCTGTCCACTGATGAAACAGGCTTTTTCCCCCTTTCCTTTTTAATATTTGCACTTTCAGACACATTTCTTTCTTTACCCATAAAATAGGTAATACCGCTCTAGTGGATATTAGGCTTTAATTTATACAGAGGGCAGGATATAAAAGGCCTTCCGGAAGCTTAAACTTCTTTGTATAACTTGAAATACAACATAAGAAATTACTATATTTTTCATGGACAGTCTCATTTCAGAAAAGGAAATGTGGAAAATGCTTATTACCTCAGTGTGGTAAGTTATAGATTGATATTTTTTATAGATTGATATTTTATTTCACAAAATAGATCCACTGATATTCCCTCCCAGTTATTCTGAGGAGCTGGATATCTGACTGAATGAAGCAGGAATCTAGGCATCAAGGAACTCTCTTGCAGGGGAAGAATGTGAAATCCCAGCTTTCCTCCCTGGAGAACAGGACCCCATTCTGTTCTCAGAGCTGAGAGCAAACTTTTGGCCTGGATGCCCAGGTGCTGCCTGCTTTTTCCTGCATTTATCACAGGACTCATTCTAGACTTTGTCTTGTGCTGTTTACCAGGCCTGGAACACTGGAGGAGACTTTTTTTCAGGCGAGGCAGGGTACACCTGACTGAGTGCCCAGGTTGGCTAAAGATAGTGTGACAGCAGGGTCAGGCAGAGAGGGTTAGATTAGCTCTTGAAGGAACAGTGAGCCTCAGAAAGGTCTTCTCTGTGCAAGCAGCACAGAGGGAACATGAGCAAGAGAAAGCATGATCCTGGAGAAGCCACATTCTTCTTATGTGAGAACGTGCAGACACAGTAAGAGCACCTTTTGGAAGCAAGCTGGTCCAGCTCCCTTACCACAAGATTCCACCTAGGAGCTCAAGACATGGATTGTCATAAGTGAAGAAGGTGGTCAAAAATGAAAGGCTTTCTGGTGGAAGTAGGTTTGGTCCAGATGAAGAAGGCCACCAAGAAATGATAGCTACCATTACATAAGCAATAGCATTCTGGAACCATTCATCCCACTTACCAGGGGTTCTTTGAAGGGTGTGCTGTTACTATCCCCATTTTCAGGTGGGTAAACTGAGGCTTCAAGAAGTACGATCATGGAGACAGAAATCAAAGCCCTGTTGTCTGACTCTGGCCCACAGACCCTAAATGTCCTGCTACAGAACTGATAGCTTATTTAGTCCGTGGCAGCTGGGATTACCATTACTATTGTGGAAGGGGTAGTCAGTCCTGCTCTGTATGATGGCCTTTGACTTGAAGCCTTTCTGAAAGCACCTGGCGGGAACATTCAGTGGAGGCCTCACTGCAGCATGTCTCCAGTGGTGGACTGTCAGTCTGTTAATGGAATCCCAAAGCTGTTAAATGCTGTAGCATGTGTACCTCACATGCCTCGGTGCCTTGAAGTCTGCGATAACTTCTTTACCCTTTTTCTCTGAAGATGTATCGATTCATTACTTCTTTCACCCAACCTGTATTTTTTGAGTACCTTCTGGGTGACAGGCATTATTCAAAATGGTAAGGGTGCAGAGATTCTCAGGAGATGGCAAAGTAGAAGGGAGTGAGCGTCCCACCTTCTCACAAAAACACCAAAATCACAGCTAACTGCTGGAAGCCATCAGCAAAGAAGAAATGGAGGAACCTACCAAAGAAGATGCCGTAGGCCAAAGACAAAGGAGAGCCCGTAACAAGACAGTAAGAGGGGCGCGGCTGCGATAAAACCAAATCCAACACCTGCCTGGTGGGAGACCCACATCTCGGAAAGCAGTTATACTGTGGAGGTTCTGCCACAGGAATGAAAGCTGTCAGCCTTACATCAGGCGCCCCAGCCTGGCGGTCTGTCAGCGGGAGGAGGAGCCCCCAGAACACCTGACTTTGAAGGTCAGCAGGGTTTGACTGCAGAACTGGGGAAAGCAGAAGCTCCACTCTTAGAGGGCGCGCAGAGTCTTGTGCAAAGCAAGACCCAGGGGGAAAGCAGGGGCCTCATAGGAGCCTGCGGGGGTCAGAGGGTCTCTGGCAAGGCTGTGACTTACTGTGGGGACAGAGACATTGGTGGCAGTGGTTCTGGGGAGTTCTCATTGCTGTGACCCTCCTAAAGGCCATCATTTCTCACCATGACCTGGCCCCACACAGCAGCCTATAGGCTCCAATTCTGAGATGCCACAGGCTAACCAACCGGAATGGAGGGAACACAGCCTCCCCCATTAACAGACAAGCTGCTTAAAAGCTTCCTGAGCATGTGACTGCCCAATAAACACACCCGTTGACAAAGCTGTGCCCACCTGAGGGACAAGAACCAGTTTCATGCACTGGTGGGAAGAAACCAATCCCACCCACCAGGATGCCAGCACGAGCATCTGATACCAGCCTTATCCACCGGGGGCAGACACTAGAAGCAGTAGAATGCCTACAGCCCCTGCAGCCTGTGCAACACAAGCTGCGATCATAGAAAGGTGGACAGAAATGAAGCGGCAGAGTATGTCTGAGACGAGGAAACAAGATAAACCCCAGATGACCAGCTAAATAAAGTAGAGACAGGCAATCTACCCAAAAAAGAATTCAGAGTAGTAACAGTAAAGATTATCCAAGATCTCAAAAAAAACAGTGCCGGCACAGATAGAAAAGATGCAAGAAATGCTTAAAAAGAGCTAGAAGATCTAAAGAATGAATAAGCATAGTTCCGGTCAGTTCAGTCGCTCAGTCGTGTCCGACTCTGCGACCCCATGAATCGCAGCACGCCAGGCCTCCCTGTCCATCACCATCTCCCAGAGTTCACTCAGATTCACATTCATCAAGTCCGTGATGCCGTCCAGCCATCTCATCCTCTGTCGTCCCCTTCTCTTCCTGCCCCCAATCCTTCCCAGCATCAGAGTGTTTTCCAATGAGTCAACTCTTTGCATGAGGTGGCATAGATGAACAATAAAATACTGAAATGAAAAATACACTCAAATGAATAGCATAAATGAGGCAGAAGAATGGATAAGTGAGTTGAAATACAGAATTGTGGAAATCACTAGTATAGAACAGAATATAAAGAAAAGAGAATGAAAAGAAATGAAGAATCTGAGAGACCTCAGGAGCAACATTAAACGCACCAACGATTTCATCAGAGGGTCCCACGAGAAGACAGAGAAAGGACCTGAGAAAATATTTGAAGAGATATCAGCTGAAAAATTCCCTGACATGGGAAAGGAAACAGTAACCCATGTCCAGAAAGCTCAGAGAGTCCCAGGTAGGATAAACACAAGGAGGAACACTCAAGACTCAAAATAATCCAGTTGACAAAAATTAAAGACAAAGAAAATTTTAACAGCAACAAGGAAGAATCAACAAAGAGCATACAAAAGAACTCCCATAAGGTTATAAAGCTGATTTTTCAGCTGAAACTCTTAGGAAGTGGTATAATATATTTAAAGTTATGGAAGGGAAGAGTCTACAACCAAGAGTCTATAAGCAGGAGTCTACAAGCAACGTTCTCTTTTGGATGCAATTAAGAAATCAAAAGTTTCACAGACAAGCAAAAGCTGGAGAATTCTGCACCACGAAACTAGCTTTGCAGCAAATGCTAAAGGAACTTCTCTAGGCAAAAAAGAAAGAGCCACAACTAGAAACAAGCAAATTACAAATGGCAAAGCTCACCATTAAAGGCAGACATGCAGTAATGGTAGGAAATCATTCATACTCAGATATGATGTCAAAACCGGTGACTGTGAGACTAGGAGAGCACAAACACAGGATATTGGAAATGTGTTTGAAATGAAAAGGCAAGCAACTTAAAACAGACTTGTTTATATATAGACTGCTGTATCCAAACCTCATGGTAATCACAGGCGGAAAACCTACAGCAGATGCACACGGATAAAGCAGCCGAACACAACACGGAAGCCATCAAATCACAAGAGAGGAGAGAAGAGAAAGGAAAGAAAAAGACACCTACAAAAGCAATTCCAGAGCAGTCAGCAAAGTAGCAAAAAAAAAGAACATAGACATTGATAATTATCTGAAATGTAACTGGATTAAATGCTCTAGCCAAGAAACAGAGACTGGCTAAATGCTTGCAAAAACAAGACTTATATACGTGCTGTCTACAAAAGACATACTTCAGACCTAGGGACACATATAGACTGAAAGTGAGGGGATGGAAGAGGCATTCCATGCAAGTGGAAATCAAAAGGAAGCTGAAGCAGCAATATGTATTCAGACAAAATAGACTTTAAAGACTGTTACAAGATACACAGACAGACACTGCATAGTCATCAAGGCTCAATCCGAGAAGAAGATATAACAATTGCAATATATTTATATATATGTACATATATATTCAATCCATGGAATTTCCCAGGTAAGAGTACTGGAGTGGGTTGCCGTTTCCTTCTCCAGGGGATCTTCCTGACCCAGAGATCGAACCCAGGTCTCCAGCATTGCAAGCAGACGATTTTACTGTCTGAGCCACGAGGTAACCAGTAAATTTATGTGCACCCAACATAGGAGCACATCAGTATATAAGGCAAATACTAATAGCCATTGAAGGAGAAATCGACAGTGACACGCTTTGATCAGTGGATGGGTCATTCAGAAAGAAAATAAGGAAACACAAGCCTTACATGACACAGTAGGGCAGAGGGACTTAATTGATATTTAGAGAGCTAGCATTGCAAGCAGACGATTTTACTGTCTGAGCCACGAGGTAACCAGTAAATTTATGTGCACCCAACATAGGAGCACATCAGTATATAAGGCAAATACTAATAGCCATTGAAGGAGAAATCGACAGTGACACGCTTTGATCAGTGGATGGGTCATTCAGAAAGAAAATAAGGAAACACAAGCCTTACATGACACAGTAGGGCAGAGGGACTTAATTGATATTTAGAGAGCATTCCATTAAAACTGTGAAGAACAAACACTTGTGGAGGCTAAACAGTATGCTACTGAACAACCACTGACTGGAAAAAATCCCAGAGAAAGTCAGAAAATACCTGGAGACAAATGAAAACAAAAGCATGACAATGCGAAACAGATGCAGCACAACCAGTTCTAAATGGAAAGTTTACATCGATACAGTCTTATCTCAGGAAACAGGCTAAATCCCAAATAAACAACCTAAGGTTATACCTAAAGAAAAAGAGCAACAAACAAAACCCGTAGTACAAAGAGATCGTAAAGATCAGAGCAGTAAAAAGTGAAATAGAGACAAAGAAAACAGTAGATAAGGTCAGTGAAACTTGACAGCTAGTTCTTTGAAAAGATAGGATTGGGAGCACATGTACACATGTGGCTGATTCATGTCAAATTATGGCAAAACCAATACAGTATTGTAAAGTAGAATAAAATAAAATAAAAAATAAATAAATAAAAAGAAAATGCAAGAAAAAAGAAAGAAAGAAAGAAAGAAAAGATAAACAAAACTGACAAACCTATAGCCAGACTCATCGAGAAAAACTAGAGGGCTCAAATCAATAAAATTAGAAATGAAAAAGGAAAAGCTACAGTGGACATCGCAGAATACAAAGGATCATAAGAGACTACTACAAACAACTAACTATATGCCAGTAAAATGGACAACTTAGAATAAATGGACAGATTCTTAAAAAGGTACAATCTCTCAAGACTGACCCAGGAAGAAATAGAAAACATGAACAGACCAATCACAAGTATGGAATTGAAGCCATGATTTTAAAATTCCCAACAAAAAAAACACTCCCATACTCATTCTATGAGGCCATCAACTCTGGTACCAAAACCAGACAAAGATATCAGAAAAGAAGAAAATCACAGATCAATATCACTCGTGAACATAGACCCAAAAATCTTCAACAAAAATACTAGCAAATCCAATCCAACAATACAGTAAACGGATCACAGACCATCATCAAGTGGGATTTACTGCTGAGATGCAAGGATTTTTCCCTAATATCTGCAAATAAATCAGCATACTACACCATATTAATAAACTGAAGAATAAATTTGTTTCTTATAGTAAACACTCATACCATATGATATAAATAAACCATCATACCATATGATCCTCTCAACAGTTACAGAAAAAGCTTCTGACAAAATTCACACTCATGTGTGATGAAAATCTCCAGGAGGTGGACATAGAGGAAACATACTTCAACATAACAAAAGCCATATATGACAGACCTATAGTCAGCATCCTACTGAATGGTGATAAGCTGAAAGCATTTCCTCTAAGATCAGAACAAGGTACGGATGTCCACTCTCATCAGTTTATTCAACAGTTTTGGAAATCCTAGCCACTATAATCAGAGATGAAAAGGAATCCAAATTGGAAAAGAAGTAAAACATCACTGTTTGCAGATAACATGATACTACAGATAGAAAATCCTGAAGATGTTACCAGAAGACTATCTGAGTTCATCAGTGAATTTGGTGACATTGCAGGATACAGAATCAATACACAGAAATCTGTTGCCTTCCTACACTCTAACACCAAAGACCAGAATATGAAATGAAAGGAACAATCCTATTTATCATTGCATCAAAAAGAATAAAATATCTAGGCATAAATCTACTTAAGGAGGCAAAAGACGTGTACGCCAAAAATTTTATACATGCCGAGGAAAGAAACCAAAGGTAACACAGATGGAAAGATACACCATGTTTCTAGATCGGAAGACATATTGTCAAAATGACTATACTACCCAAGGCAATCTACAGATTCAGTGCAGTCTCTATCAAATTACCAGTGGCATGTTTCATAGAACTGAAATAAAAATTTTTTACGTTTGCGTGGAGACACAAAAGACCCAGAATAGCCAAAGCAATCCTCAGGAAGAAAAACAGAGCTGGAAAAAAATCAGGCTCCCTAACCTCAGATTATACAACAAAGCTACAGTAATCAAAAAAGTATTGTATTGGTGCAAAAACAGAAATACAGATCAACAGAACAGGAGAGAAAGGGCAGAAATAAACCCATGCACCTATGATCAATTAATCTGTACAAAGGAGGCAGACACATAGAACAGAGAAAACACAATATCTTCAATAAATGGTGCTGGGAAAACTGAACAGCTACATGTAAAATAATGAAATTAGAACATTCTCTAACACCATACACAAAAATAAACTCAAAATGGATTAAAGACCTAAAGGCAGGATAGGATACTACAAAACTCTTAGAGGATAACATAGGCAGGACACTCTTTGACATAAATCACAGCTATGTCTTTTTAGATCCATCTTCTAGAGTAATGGAAATAAAAACAAAAATAAATGGGACCTAATTAAACTCAAAAGCTATTGCACACTAAAGGAAACCATGAACAAAATGAAAAGGCAACTCACAGAATGGGAGAAAATATTTGCAAACCACAAGAGTGACTTAAGCTCCAAGATTCACAAAGAGTTCATGCAGCTCAATATCAAACAAACAGCCCAATCAGAAAATGGGCAGAAGCCTAAACAGGACATTTCTCTAAAGAAGCCATACAGATGGCCAAAGGCATATGAAAAGACGGTCAGTACTGCTAATCACTCAGTTCAGTTCAGTCGCTCAGTCATATCCGACTCTTTGTGACCCCATGGACTACAGCACTCCAGGCCTCCCTGTCCATCACCAACTCCCGGAGTTCACCCAGACTCATGTCCGTTGAGTTGGTGATGCCATCCAGCCATCTCATCTTCTGTCATCCCCTTTTCCTCCTGCCTCCAATCTTTCCCAGCATCAGGGTCTTTTCAAATGAGTCAGCTCTTTGCATCAGGTGGCCAAAAGACTGGAATAATCACTGCTGCTGCTGCTAACTCGCTTCAGTTGTGTCTGACCCTGTGCGACCCCAGAGATAGCAGCCCACCAGGCTCCCCCGTCCCTGGGACTCTCCAGGCAAGAACACTGGAGTGGGCTGCCATTTCCTTCTCCAGTGCATGAAAGTGAAAGAAGTCGCTCAGTCGTGTCTGACTCTTTGCGACCCCATGGACTGCAGCCCACCAGGCTCCTCCGTTCATGGGATTTTCCAAGAGTACTGGAGTGGGGTGCCATTGCCTTCTCCAGGAGTAATCACTAGAGAAATGCAAATCAAAACTACAAAGAGAGAGCACCTCACACCAATCAGAGCAAACAATAAATGTTAGAGAAGCTGCAGACAAAAGTGAACCCTCCTGAACTGTTACTGGGAGAACAGTATGGTGGTTCCTTACAAAACCAAAAATAAAGCTACCATATGATCCAGTGATCCCAGTCCTGGGCATACATCTGGAGAAAACCATGGTTCAAAAGGATAGGTATCACCCCAGTGTCCATTGCAGCACTATTTAAAATAGTCAAGACATGGAGGCAACCTAAATATCCATTGCTAGGTGAATGGATAAAGAATATGTAGTTCATATATATGATGGAATAATACTCAGCCATGAAAAAGAGACACAATGCCATTTGCAGCCACATGGATGGACCTGGAGGTGATTATACTACGTAAAATAAGTTCAGACAGAAAAAGACAAATGATAAGTTGCTTATATGTGGAACCTTAAAAGATGCAAATGAAATATAAAACAGACTCACAGACTTAGAAAAACATATGGTTATTAAAGGGAAAGGTGATAGAGAGGGATAAGTAGGGAGTTTGGGATTAAAACATACACACTGCTATATATCAGATAGATAACCAAGAAGGACCTAGTATATAGTACAGGGAACTCTATTCAGTATTCTGTGATAACCTAAATGGGAAAAGAAATTGAAAAAGAATAGATATGTATATATGTATAAATGAATCACTTTGTTGTACACCTGATGCTGGTACAACATTTTTAATCAACTATAGACCAATATAAAAATTTTTTAAATGCTGAGAGTGTAGCACTGAGAAAAATCTTTGTCCTCAAGGGACAGAGTGTCTAATGAAGAGCTAATACAGCGTGCTGCAGTCCATGAGGTTCCCAAAGACTCGGACATGACTTAGTAACTGAACAGCAACAAAATATGCTAGAAAGACAAGTAATGTGTCAGTATCAGGGCTGGGGATATGGCTGCAGAAAGAAAAACCAAGTTGGGCATAGCTAATAACAGAGACTGTTATTTCAGAGACTTAGGTCATCTGGAAGTATGCAACAGAAAAACCAAGAAAACAGGTTTTTCAGAGTTGTTTGAGGAGGGAACAAGATGGAAGGAGCTGGCTGGTGTGTTATTGTTTTATAAAGGAGTAAGTCATGAACTTACCATCTCTCCAGGACAAACCTGGAGACTGACTCTCTTACAAAGAAATCTCTGTCCTGGCCTTTGGTTCGTCTGGTGTCCATGCAGGAGTTTGTGTGTGATGTGTGGGAGGCAGAGGAAGGCGGGTCCTTTCAGGGCCCCTCTCTGGGAGCACGGCAGGCAGTGTTCATGTCACCCAGCCACACTGGCCCCCGGGCCGCCTGACTTTCAAATCCCTCGCCATGACAGCCTTTGAATAGCAGCTGACACGCAGCAGCCAGCTGAGCAAGTATTTTTACAAGACGCCGAGAAACAAACTCAGCTTGCTGTAGCCTATGAGGCAGAAAAAATGAATCGAAAGGAAAGGAGAGGGGTGGGGGCAGGGAAGCCAGTGAGAGAGGAGGGAAGAGAGCCTGGGATAGCAACCTTTGTCTTCCTGCGTCTTGAGGCAGGATAATTTGGAAGGAAGACAGATATAAAAGGGTTCCACTCTGGGGAAAACTGCCAACAATTTTGCAGCTCTGTGAAGTTGGAACCACGATCAGAACAGCAGCTGTGGACCAGATGCTGACTTTAAGAGGAACATCCCTATTCCAGGCCCCTAGAGCACCAGAGCTCGAGATGCACACTTTTCTTCTGCCAGCCTCCAGCCAGACAAAGAGATGGCAAGGGGTGAGGGTGAGGCCCTGGCCCTCAGGGGAGCCTGGGATGGGGGTGGGAAGAAGAGCAGTGAGATCTAGAAGCTTCCTAGAGCAGCAACTGTTTGAAGCCTTCAAGGAGATCCCAGGGTGTCCCTGGTGCACCTAGCCCTGGGCAGTGGCGGGGCGGGGAATGGTGGGGGGGGGGAAAGCTGAACTCAGCAGGTGGTCCTGCTGGGGGAGCAGAGTGTCAGCCTAGGGAAGGACCAAACCCTTGGGTCAGCTGGACTCTTCAAGAGGAATCCAATTTCAGCAGTCTGTAGGGAAAAGAAAGCAGGAAAGGCCTAGGAGAGAAGAAACAGGAAGTGAGACGGACGTGCAGGGAGCTGTTGAGCCCCAGGCGGTCACCTGGGGAACAGCTGAAGCACGATCCTGCGGGAGACTGCGGATGCTGGCGCAGAGCGCGCACACACCTCAGCATCACACCCCTGACTCCGGGTTCATCTTCCATCTGCCGTCAGCTGACAGTTAGTGTACCTTCCACTGGCATCTGCGGTTCTGCATTCCTGGCTCTGACCGCTCACGGATCTTGTATTGAGTTTATGATCCACAGCTGCTTGACTCACGGATGCAAAGCTCACGTATACAGAGGATCAAGTGGGAGACTGGGCGTCCACGGGTGCTGGCGTCTGCCTCTGGTCCTGGGCCTGGCCCCTGCAGGTGCTGAGGGAGCAGTGTGCTGAGTGATGGTGGCGGCAGTTGCACTCTCTCTTGTGCTGTGGATATGGAAACTGAGGCACAAAGTGTTGCCCTCTCTCTTCCAAGTCCTCACCTCTAGTCTGTGATGGGATCCAGGCAGGCATAACCAACAATATCCCTGCTTATGATGCGTATTGTTAGCACTTTTGTTTGAAGTGCTAAACTTAATCTTACTCTCTAAGCTCCTTGGTTCTTTTTTCAGAGGTATTTCCTTTTTTTTTTTTTTTTGGCCACAGTGTACAGCACATGGAATCTTAGTTCCCTGACCAGGGATCGAAACTGTGGTCCCTGGAGTGGAAGCACTGAGCCCTAACCACTGGACTGCCAGGGAAGTCCCCAAATTTTTAAAAGATGGCACTCTCTGACCTACCCTTTGACTTGCTTTCTCTGCTGTTCTTCGTATTATTTAATCAAGGGCACAAAGAGGAAAATGCCACAGTCTCACTTTTCCCCATCTGCACTGCCACCAGCCTGATCCCAGGACTGATCCTGATCCAGACATGAACTGCACCACAGTCATATCCTCCAGAGGCAAGACACTTAGCCTGTTCAGACTCCCATGTTGTCATTGGCTTCAGACTGCCCCTAGGGCTGAGGCTGTCATGTTCTAGAAATCTCCAGGCCAAGAAGCTCCTATTAGCCAAGGGCAGTTCTTCACAGAAAGGAGAGAGCGTGTGCCCTTATGACCCAATGCCTGCAGCAGCTGGGGGCTAGTGCCTATGGCTCAGTAAGGGGGGTTTAGGCAGGCTGCCAGCCACACCTGCTATGGCAGCCAAAACGGCTGGAAAGGGAGAGTCAGTGGACTAATACATTGTCTAAGGAGCGGTTTATGTCATATGCAGACCCTGTCACACCACATTATATTATACACACCTCAGGGCGTGGCACCAAGAGAGCACCATCATTTGATTGGATTGGGCTACAGGACAGCTCTGGACTGGGGACATGGAGGTCATCCAGTTCAGAAGCCCATTCAGTTTAGAGAAGAGAAGAGTTAGGTCAAAGTAAGTCCTTACCGAGAACAAACTCTGATTCTCAGTTCTCACCTCTTGCTTGAATCCAAGCCAGCTCATATTTATTGAAAGCCACCTATGTATAAGACATAATTTCAGGAGGGAATTAAGACATAAAACTCAGTCTGTGTCTTGGTCCTTAGGAATTTACAGTCTGGTAAAAAGGTAAGGGAATGGAAGAAAGAAGACATCTAAGTGAAAGTGAAGTCGCTCAGTCATGTCCAACTCTTTGCGACCCCATGGACTATAGCCCACCAGACTCCTCTGTCCATGGGATTCTCCAGGCAAGAATACTGGAGTGGGTTGCCATTTCCTTCTCCAGGGGATCTTCCCGACCCAGGGGTCGAACCCAGGTCTCCTGCATTGCAGGCAGACGCTTTAACCTCTGCGCCACCAGGGAAGCCCCAAGACATCTAAGTACTACCCCAATCGACATTCAGATCTCACCTCCAGAGTAGTATAGATTCAGGGGCTGCGGGCTCTTGAAGGCAGAAGCAGACACGCAGTAGGATGGTTTATGGTTGTCTCAAAGTGATGGGGGTGGGAGGAAGGTGAGAGAGCCTTCATCCCAGCTAAGGAGAAAAATAGTATGCTGCCAGCGCTTCTAGCTGGGCGAGGCTGAGGAAGATAAGCATGCAAGAGGGTTCTGGGAACAGGGGAAAGGCAAATAAACAGGAACAAGCCCTCTCTTTTCAGAATGTCATTTTGCCTTAAACGCTTCTTCAATTCTAAGCCTGTAAGGGCAATTATTGAAAGTTTCACTCATTAAACAGGGTTATTTTGAAGTAAAGGCCGAAGGTTATATTTATTTTGGAGGAAGATGTTGAATCATGCCCACTCTTCCCTTTGGGCTCAGACGTGTTTCAGTGTTTATTTTCTAAGTTGTCCTGTGACTCAGTGACGGGGGTATCGTCCCACCCACTTAAATTAACAGCCTTTCTAATTTTCAGCTCGAGTTTATGCATGGGCCACTTTGGATAGGACCTAAGATTCATTCATTTGTGATAAAAACTCTCAACAAATATGATACAGAGGGAACACAATCCAACACAATAAAGACCATTTACGACAAATCTACAGCTAACATTATATTCAGCTGTGAAAAGCTGAAAGGTTCTTGTCTAAAATTAAGAAGAACATGAGAAGTATGCCTACAGTTGCCACTTCTATTTAACATATTATTGGAAGTTTTAGGTACAGCAGTTAAACAAGAAAAAAGAGGTATCCAAATAAGTAGAGAAGAAATTGTCACCATTTGCAGATGACATGATATTATATGTAGAAAACCCTAAAGACACCACCAAAAATTGAATGGGGCTAATGAATAAATTCAGTTACGTTGCAGGATGCAGGATTAATATATAGAAATCTGTTGCATTTCTAAACGCTAATGATGAACTATTGGAAAGAGAAATTAAGAAAACAATCTGATTTACAATCAAATAAGAATAAAATACCTAGGGATAAATTTAACCAAGGGTAGAAGACTACCTGTACTCTAAACACTATAAGACATTGAATAAGGGTAAATGGAAAGATATCCCATGTTCATGGAATAAAAGATTAATACTGTTTAAATTTTCATAATATTCAAAGCAGTCTGCAGATTTAATGTAATCCCTATCAAAATACCCATGACATTTTTCACAGAACTAGAACAAAATAATCCTAAAATGTGTATGGAACTACCAAAGACCCCAAATAGCCAAAGTAATCTTGAGAGAAAAAGAACAAAACTGGAAGAATCATGCTCCCTGACTTCATACTGTACTACAAAGCAGCAGTAATCAAAATGGTGTGGTACAGGCACAAAAATAGACATGTAGACCAATGGAACAGAATAGAGGGCCCAGAAATAAACCCACGCACTTGTGGTCAACTAACCTACAACACAGGAGGCAAGACTATACAACAGAGAGAAGACATTCTCTTCAATAAGTGGTGCTGGGAAAGCTGGACAGTTATGCATGAAAGAGTGAAATGACATTTTTTCATACTACATGCAAAAAAGTATGTGTGTACACACACACACATAATGGAATATTAGCCATAAAAGAGAATGAAATTTTGCCATTTGAAATGACAGGGATGGCGCTGGAGGATATTATGCTTAGTGAAATAAGGCAGACAGAGAAAGATATACTGCTTGATTCCACTTAACTATGGAATCTACAGAAACAAATAGAGGCAGATAAATAAACTGCCGCTCATTGCCAGCAGGGTCGGTGGTGAGGAGAGGGGAAATGGGTGAGGGTGATTAAGAGATACAGTCTACTAGGCATGAGATAGATAAGTTACAAGGGTACAGTGGACAGCATAGAAAACCTAGCTGTGTTTACAACTTCCTAAGAACACAGCCTATAAAAACACTGAGTTACTATGTTGTATACCTGAAACTGATGCAGTGTGGTCCGCCTGCCGGTGAAGGAGATCTGAAAAATGCAGGTTCCATCCCTGGGTTGGGAAGATCCCCTGGAGTTGGAAATGGCAAACCACTCCAGTATTCTTGCCTGGAAAATCCCATGGACAGAGAAGCCTGGTGGGCTCCAGTCCATGGGGTCGCAAAGAGATGGACGTGACCGAGCAACTATACTTCAATAGGAAAAAATTAGAAGAAAATAAGTGACATGAATTTCCCTTAAAAAAAAAAAGAAAAGAAATGGACCTTAGTTGAAACCTGAAACTCTGATGAAGGGTTTACATCATCCTTCATTATTTTCTTTTTAGCGAGTACTACTGAAGGAAAATTACATTTTCAAATTGTGTTTGTTATCAATCTCTCTCCTCTGTCAGCTAACTAAAACAGCATTTCTGAACCTCTTTTTTTTTATTACTATTGAAAGGAGCCTTTGTAGACTTTTTTTTTTGTAATTGCTACTCCCCATGACTTTTTATTCCTGTGGGAAAATATACATGATATAAAATTCACCAGGTTAGCCATTTTTAACTGTTTACGATTTTTAAAAAAAGTAAGTGGTGCAGTTGGGTAGCATTAAGTACATTCACAGTGTTGTGTAATCATCATTATCCATTTCCAGAACTTTTCCATCTTCCCCAACTGAAACGCTGTACTAGTGAACAGAATCTCTCCATCCCCCAACAACCTATAGACTCCTCTCTGCCTCTGTGAAGTCGCCTATGCTAGGTACCTTACATAAGGGGAACCGTACAATATTTGTCGTTTAATGTCTGGCTTATTTGATTTGACATAATCTGTGTTGCAGCATCGATCACTTTCATTCCTTTTTTATATGGCTGAATCTCTGCGAGAAATTTAATACCACATATTAAATCTGTCTGTGTGCTGTGGACCTTTGTAGGGCCACGAACCTTTGTAATATGGAAGGTTTTTCTGCCTCCCAGGAACCACGATCCTTAAAGCCCGGATCCTCTGACCTTGCTGATCTTGTTCTCGGATCTGTCTCCAGCCGTTAGCACCTCATGGTCACTGAACTGTCACCTGTTGGCTACCTCAAGGTCCTTCTATGACCCCTCCTTATAATTTTATTAATCCAGTAGAATTAAAAACCACCCCCAGCATAGTCACAGGCGAATCCGGAGAGTCAGTATCCCAACTGCGCATGCCCTTTTCAAGGCCCTGTGTCCGCCTGCTCTCTCCAACAGAAGTGAAGGGCTACGAGCCTCCATTCGGGTCCAAGGTGCGGGAGCACCCGTGTGTGGAGAGCATGAAGGACAGCGTGCTGAGAGACCGAGGCCGGCCGGAGATCCCCAGCTCCTGGCTCAGCCACCAGGTGAGGGGGGACTGCTGCCTCCACCCAGAGGGAGGGGCTGCTCGGGTGGCAGAGAAGCCCAGGCTGCTGGGCGTCCATCGGCGTGCTCTGCAATTCTGCGTGGCTTCCTTCGTAAAGGAGTGTCAGTAAAATGAGCTGGCCTCGTTACTGTACGTCCCACCACAGGTAAGCAGGGGCTCACACGGAACATGTGACGGGCCCTGTCACATTGTCTGAGGCCCCTCAGTGCTGAACTGAAATATTCTGCTTACAGCCTCGGCCATTCAGCCTTTCCATAGGGAGCTTGTGTTTTGTTCTCTTCTGGGTTCCCAATGTTTTCTTCTGGGAGCCTTCAACATTGGCAGGGACTACTCGTGGGAAAGAAGGGGACTGTCCGCCAGCTGGCCTGCGAGGGCCTGCTGTGTGCTCAGGCCGAGGCAGGCCTGTCAGGGAGGAGGCCGGGATGAAGAAAGGCAAAGAAGAGCAGAAGGCAGGGGGACAAACAGGAACTCTGTCTTTCCAGAACCTCCTGACAGGTGGTGGGTGCGGCCGTCCGTCCGTCGCAGATTCTTTGCTCTGGGGGGCATTTTGATGGGGCAGCGGAGGGGGAGGAGGACCCGTGGGCTTTGGGAGCCGGGATGGTTTGGCACAACGCGGAGGAGCTCTGGACCACACCCTTGTGCTCCCAGCTCACAACACCCTGTCTTTTCCATTGACGTACACCTTTCATGGCTGCCTTTGGATGAACTCCCTCACCCAGGGAGGGCTGGGCTAAGTCCTAGGTTTCCTAAGGGTGAGGCAAATGCAGATGAGAAGCTGAAACCACAGGTCAGGCGTGGCCAAGGAGACAGATGGAGCAGGAAGCCTGTGTGTGCCCGCCTGGCTGAGAGCCGCTTCAGCGGGCAGGCCTGCTGACGTCGGGGAGAGCCTGCACCAGGCTGCGGACCTGACCACGGGGGCCCAGGGTTTCTCCCTGGGTTTCAGCAGAGCCTCTCTGACTTTGGAAGTGCAAAGCTGTTTTGTGTTCACTCTAAACTCAGAAGGTGCGATATTCTTTCCTTCAGCTCTGTCGCCTCCTCTGCTGTACAGTTCTTATAATGAATAGCCATTATTCATGATGATAAAATTCTGGAAAGAATTTACATAATGCATTTTTTCTCTTAATGAGATTTGTTGCCCTATTGATTTCAA
Source organism: Madoqua kirkii (assembly GCA_006408675.1). Lineage (NCBI taxonomy): Eukaryota > Metazoa > Chordata > Mammalia > Artiodactyla > Bovidae > Madoqua > Madoqua kirkii. The sequence goes on from SJYC01120654.1 coordinate 43,493, forward strand.
GTTAATGCTTAATATTTAATTTAATTTACTGCCTGTAATTACAGTGCCAGAATAAAATAAATGTTACTTGTGTACCAACAGTAACACTCCACTCTTAACAGGGCCATCAATCAATACCATCAATTAGGGGAATTATACAATTAATCCAACATCGTGGGCTCACTCTCGGGGCAGGAAGGGAGGGCAGGTGCAGCGTGTGGGGTGCTGTTGCTCAGACTGCAGACAGGAAGGTGCGCTCTCAGGGAAGGGCTGGGATGGATGCACTCCCCGGGGCCCCCGCGTGTGTGCTCACCAGTGGCACGGCCTCTGAGAGGCAGTCTGTTTCCACTCTTTGGGCTACGTAATTAGTCCATGTCTGCCTCATTTCCAAAAAACAACTTGAACTAACAAAACATTTGCAAAATCAGAGTTAAAGCCATGAGAGAGAGCCTTGTTGTCTGTTGTGGACAGCATTTTCTGGATGGGCCTTTTTGAGTGGGGCCTTGAGGGGGTTAGCTCAAGCCCCCTGATACAGCCTGCAGGACATACGAAGACAGCTGTTTGCCAGGGTCCAGGCTGAAGCTGGAGAGGAAGGGCCTAGCAGAGGGTGTCCTTGAAACTGCTGGAAGCCTTACGAAGCATGTGGACTTGACTAATGCCACCAGACTAATGCCCACACGTCACTCCAGCTGGGATCAGTTCAGTTCAGTTGCTCAGTCATGTCCGACTCTTTGCGACCCCATGAATAGTCAGTCCTATTTAAATAGGAGTGCTGGTGGCTCAGATGGGAAAGAATCCGCCTACAGTGCAGGAGCCCCGGGTTCGACCCCTGGGTCAGGAAGATCCCCTGGAGAACGGCACAGCAACCCACTCCAGTATTCTTGCCTGGAGAATCCCCAAGGACAGAGGAGCCTGTCGGGCTACAGTCCATGGGGTCGCAGAGTTGGAAACATACTCATGTGATTCCAGCTCTGACTCTCTGGGAAAGGCAATACCATTGAGACAGTTAAGAGATCAGTGGTTGCTGGGGGCTCGGGAAAGGAAGGAGGGCCGAGGAGGCGCACACAGAGGATGTTCAGGGCAGTGACCTTGTGGGGGCTGTATTGATGGACGCTTGTCAGAACCCTGATCCTGTACCTCACCATGAACCTCGCTCTGGCTGACTGTGATCAACAGTAATGTGTTAGTGTTGCTTCACTGGTTTTAACAAATGCCTCACACAGATGTTGGGTGTTGGTGCTGGGGAAGGTGGTCTGCGTGGGGGGAGGGGGTAGATGTATGAAAATTCTGTAATTTCCATTCGATTTTGCCTTGAACCTAAAGCTTCCCTCAACAGTAAAGGCCGTTACTGTGCCCCCCCTCCCCGGAATAGACAGGTGGGAAATGGCACTAGAAGCCCACTTCTTGGGAATTTTCTCGAACAGGGATGCTGCTGTCCCCAGAAGCCTGCTGGGGACCTTGTGTTGTGTCTCCACTTCCTGTGAGCGGGAGCCCCCGAGTGCTGCGGTCAGATGGCGCTGGGGGGCTCCCCGCCCCAGGAGCTGCCACCCCCTCTCAGGGGCCTGTGGACCCTCTCCCCCTGCAGGGCATCCAGACGGTGTGCGAGACGCTGGCCGAGTGCTGGGACCACGACCCCGAGGCCCGGCTCACGGCGCAGTGCGTGGCCGAGCGCTTCAACGAGCTGGAGCACCTGGACAGGCTCTCGGGGAGGAGCAGCTCGGAGGAGAAGATCCCCGAAGACGGCTCCCTCAACACTACCAAATAGCTCTTCCCGCGGCCGGCCCAGCGCGGCCGCCCTGTGGCCAAAGAGCAGGGTCAGCAGGAAGCTGCCCCTGACGGTGCTTCCTGGAACCCGGGGTGCTCCCTCCCCCGAGCTGGGAGGGGGTGGCAGGAAGCAGCCTCTGCCTTTGACGCTGTCATAGGATAAGCTGTGTTAGCACTTCCTCAGGAAATGAGTTTGATCTTACAATAGCCAATAACATTTGCACTTTATTAATGCCTGTATATAAATATGAAATAGCTATGTTTATATATATATCTATATATGTCTATATATACACAGCCATACTCGTGGAAAGAGGTGAGGACAGAGATCACACGTGCCCAGACGTGGGCTGGATGGGCAGCCTCAGCACTTGGTGGCACGCGTGTGCTGGGCTCGGGGCACAGGGGGAAGGGGCCTCTGCCTTCAGAGAGAGGCTCAGGTCTCGGAGCCTACTGTGCCACATTGCACTTGCTTTTGCAACGTAGTAACTCCCTGCACTGGGTCCTGTTCTGGCTGTGGAGCCAGTTGGAGCCGCACTGTCTGAGGACCAGACCCCGAAGTCCCCACGTCCCATCATCTCTCCTGGACTTGGCACTGAGCTTCACACCCACATCTGGTTTGTGAACCGCCTTCCTCAGCTAGCTCTGAAAGTCTCATCGCGTCAACGTTTTAAGTCCCATCTTTTACCTCCACAAGCTACAGAAAAATCAGGACATGTTTCCCTACCCACACCTTGTTAAAATAAATGTTACTTGTGTACCAACAGTAACACTCCACTCTTAACAGGGCCATCAATCAATACCATCAATTAGGGGAATTATACAATTAATCCAACATCGTGGGCTCACTCTCGGGGCAGGAAGGGAGGGCAGGTGCAGCGTGTGGGGTGCTGTTGCTCAGACTGCAGACAGGAAGGTGCCGCTCTCAGGGAAGGGCTGGGATGGATGCACTCCCCGGGGCCCCCGCGTGTGTGTTCACCAGTGGCACGGCCTCTGAGAGGCAGTCTGTTTCCACTCTTTGGGCTACGTAATTAGTCCATGTCTGCCTCATTTCCAAAAAACAACTTGAACTAACAAAACATTTGCAAAATCAGAGTTAAAGCCATGAGAGAGAGCCTTGTTGTCTGTTGTGGACAGCATTTTCTGGATGGGCCTTTTTGAGTGGGGCCTTGAGGGGGTTAGCTCAAGCCCCCTGATACAGCCTGCAGGACATACGAAGACAGCTGTTTGCCAGGGTCCAGGCTGAAGCTGGAGAGGAAGGGCCTAGCAGAGGGTGTCCTTGAAACTGCTGGAAGCCTTACGAAGCATGTGGACTTGACTAATGCCACCAGACTAATGCCCACACGTCACTCCAGCTGGGATCAGTTCAGTTCAGTTGCTCAGTCATGTCCGACTCTTTGCGACCCCATGAATAGTCAGTCCTATTTAAATAGGAGTGCTGGTGGCTCAGATGGGAAAGAATCCGCCTACAGTGCAGGAGCCCCGGGTTCGACCCCTGGGTCAGGAAGATCCCCTGGAGAACGGCACAGCAACCCACTCCAGTATTCTTGCCTGGAGAATCCCCAAGGACAGAGGAGCCTGTCGGGCTACAGTCCATGGGGTCGCAGAGTTGGAAACATACTCATGTGATTCCAGCTCTGACTCTCTGGAAAAGGCAATACCATTGAGACAGTTAAGAGATCAGTGGTTGCTGGGGGCTCGGGAAAGGAAGGAGGGCCGAGGAGGCGCACACAGAGGATGTTCAGGGCAGTGACCTTGTGGGGGCTGTATTGATGGACGCTTGTCAGAACCCTGATCCTGTACCTCACCATGAACCTCGCTCTGGCTGACTGTGATCAACAGTAATGTGTTAGTGTTGCTTCACTGGTTTTAACAAATGCCTCACACAGATGTCGGGTGTTGGTGCTGGGGAAGGTGGTCTGCGTGGGGGGAGGGGGTAGATGGTATGAAAATTCTGTAATTTCCATTCGATTTTGCCTTGAACCTAAAGCTTCCCTCAACAGTAAAGGCCGTTACTGTGCCCCCGCTCCCCGGAATAGACAGGTGGGAAATGGCACTAGAAGCCCACTTCTTGGGAATTTTCTCGAACAGGGATGCTGCTGTCCCCAGAAGCCTGCTGGGGACCTTGTGTTGTGTCTCCGCTTCCTGTGAGCGGGAGCCCCCGAGTGCTGCGGTCAGATGGCGCTGGGGGGCTCCCCGCCCCAGGAGCTGCCACCCCCTCTCAGGGGCCTGTGGATCCTCTCCCCCTGCAGGGCATCCAGACGGTGTGCGAGACGCTGGCCGAGTGCTGGGACCACGACCCCGAGGCCCGGCTCACGGCGCAGTGCGTGGCCGAGCGCTTCAACGAGCTGGAGCACCTGGACAGGCTCTCGGGGAGGAGCAGCTCGGAGGAGAAGATCCCCGAAGACGGCTCCCTCAACACTACCAAATAGCTCTTCCCGCGGCCGGCCCAGCGCGGCCGCCCTGTGGCCAAAGAGCAGGGTCAGCAGGAAGCTGCCCCTGACGGTGCTTCCTGGAACCCGGGGTGCTCCCTCCCCCGAGCTGGGAGGGGGTGGCAGGAAGCAGCCTCTGCCTTTGACGCTGTCATAGGATAAGCTGTGTTAGCACTTCCTCAGGAAATGAGTTTGATCTTACAATAGCCAATAACATTTGCACTTTATTAATGCCTGTATATAAATATGAAATAGCTATGTTTATATATATATCTATATATGTCTATATATACACAGCCATACTCGTGGAAAGAGGTGAGGACAGAGATCACACGTGCCCAGACGTGGGCTGGATGGGCAGCCTCAGCACTTGGTGGCACGCGTGTGCTGGGCTCGGGGCACAGGGGGAAGGGGCCTCTGCCTTCAGAGAGAGGCTCAGGTCTCGGAGCCTGCTGTGCCACATTGCACTTGCTTTTGCAACGTAGTAACTCCCTGCACTGGGTCCTGTTCTGGCTGTGGAGCCAGTTGGAGCCGAGCCAGTTGGAGCCGCACTGTCTGAGGACCAGACCCCGAAGTCCCCACGTCCCATCATAGCTCCTGGACTTGGCACTGAGCTTCACACCCACATCTGGTTTGTGAACCGCCTTCCTCAGCTAGCTCTGAAAGTCTCATCGCGTCAACGTTTTAAGTCCCATCTTTTACCTCCACAAGCTACAGAAAAATCAGGACATGTTTCCCTACCCACACCTTGTACTAAATGAGAAAGTGTTCTTTTTAAAAAAGTCCCCCTCAACCTATGCTACTGTTCCCCATTTCCTAAAAGGGAACAGATCTCCCTTCCAGGTTCTTTATGTTCAGTTTTTCATCATGCTTGGTTTCTGTCTTCCACTTGCTATGCTTCACTGGTAGGTCTCAGGCTGCAGGGGACTCAAGCACCTTTTGGCCACATGGACAGTATTGAAGCAGCTGCCGCAGTCAGGACTGTCTCTCCAGGCACTCGGAACGTGTGCTTTGCTTGGCCAGCACACTGTTTAACAAAAGTGAGCCACTTTTTAAATATCTGGAGATTTTGCAAAAAAAATTTGGGATCCCTGAGACTAGATAGCAGATGGCTTACAGTTCTCGCTGTCCCACGTCATTCACAGATGAAGGTGTAGACACACTTAGAAAGCTGCTCTCTCCCCCCGTGAACATTCATGTTTCCCCCTGTTCTCACCCTAATTTGGGAATTAAACCTTATTTCCCCAGCCAAGGTTCCCTGCAAGAAATGTGCATTCACCCAACCATTCTCTGGCTATAGAGTGTGGTTTTGATTCCCTTCCTGGGGTTAAAATTTGAAATTGGCCTTTTTTTTTTCTGGAATGACAGGGACTGCCTCTGGATGGTCCCTAATAACCCAGATCTCTTTTGCTTGTATGTTAAGAGTGTTCCCCTCTGCATTCAAGGGGGGAGACCTTTACTCCAAGAAGTTGTCATGGTTACCAGTCTCTTAGTCATACCCACCTTCCCAGTGTTTGCAGAACTTGAATGTTGGATGCAGGAGTCCCATCTGCAGTTAGGAAATCTGTGTCCATGTGGGTAAGAACCAAGAATGAGCTTTAATCCTCCATAGGAAACGTGGTAATCCACAAACAGGTGTTAATGCTGCAAATAACAAGCTCTTTTGTAAAAATGATTTGAAGCTTATTTTCAGCCAAATAGGTAGGAATATTGGAGAGAGACTGGCAATGATCAGATCAGCTCTGCTTGGGTTTTGGAAGCCTCATCTTGTTGGGGTTTTAGCAGACACGATGAAGTTGGGATTAGGTGGAATTTTTAGGAACCCTTCTCGGTTCGGGTGGACTGACAGAGATAAGGCAGTTTGGCCACAATGCCATGGAAGTGCCCAGAAGCCCCGTGCACTTTAGGGCTGGTGATGCTGTCCCAATAGCTGTTGCTCATTGACCTCTAGTGGTGAATTTCTAGAATACTGGTCCATTATGAGAACTTCCAAGATTCAAAAGAGCTTTATCACTTCTGGGTCATCATCAGCATAAACTGGAATGTAGATGATACTGTGGCTTGTTTTATGTTTGTTTTTTTCCTTATTCAAGAAAAAGACCAAGGAATAACATTCTGTAGTTCCTAAAAATACTTTTTTCACTACGTAAAGGGAAAGTTTTATTCTTCTTTTATGGAACATTTCAGCAATACTCATGTATTAAAATAGGAATGTGAATGCTGTATACTCTTTTTATATCAAATGTGTCAAGCACTTATTTTCATTCTATGCATTGTTTGTCTTTTATATAAATAAAATGCTTATTCGATTGAATAAAGCGAAAGTACTCAGGTCAGCTTCCTGCCTCCTGTTCCTGTTCATAGGAGCCCGCAAGCCTCATTTGGTTATTTTGTAGTCTGCAGAAAAATCCACAAGACAGATCCTCTCCAGTTTTCCCACGTTCTCTGTCATCTTCGCCTGACTGTGGCAGGTCCCTATTTCTAAAAAGCAGTCACTTAGTACTGTGGCATGTGGCAGGTGCTGGTGGTGGCTTGCGCCTCATCCCAGGGTCAGCACGTGTCACTCTGCATCTCTGAACAGTACCATGTCCCGTGTTTCCCCAGGGCTTCTCTGGGGCGTGGCTTGTCCTGGGGCGTGGCTTGTCCTGGGGCGTGGCTTGTCCTGGGGCGTGGCTTGTCCTGGGGCGTGGCTTGTCCTGGGGCGTGGCTTCTCACAGAGCTTGGCTTCTGATGGGGCGTGGCACAGCCTTGGCTCTGCACATGCGTGCTTCTGCCCTCCCGTCCTTCTCACAGTAACTGGCTGCCGCCATCTTTTCTCCTCCTCGAGGTGTCACGCTTCCTGCCTCTTCCTGTCTACCCAGCCACCGCATCTCACTTGGAGCTTTTTCATTGAGGTATAATTGATATAAACACTATATTAGTTTCAGGCATACAACAAAATGATGCAATATTTGAATGTATAGTGAAAGGGCCACCATAAAAGGTTAGGTAACATCCATCATCACAGTTACAAATTTTTTTTTTCTTATGGTTCAGTTCAGTTCAGTCGCTCAGTCGTGTCCGACTCTTTGCGACCCCATGAATCGCAGCACACCAGGCCTCCCTGTCCATCACCAACTCCTGGACTTCACTCAGACTCACGTCCATCGAGTCAATGATGCCATCCAGCCATCTCATCCTCTATCATCCCCGTCTCCTCCTGCCCCCAATCCCTCCCAGCATCAAAGTCTTTTCCAGTGAGTCAGCTCTTCACATGAGGTGACCAAAGTACTGGAGTTTCAGCTTTAGCATCATTCCTTAACTTTTAAAACGGCAATATGGTATTATTATCTATCGTTGCCATGCTATAGATTAGATCCCTGGGACTCATAAACCGGAAGTTTATACATTTTGGCCCCTTTCACCCATTTCATCCACTCCCACCCTCTGCCTCTCTGGCAACCACCAGTGTGCTCTGTGTAGCTCACCTTTTTTACTTTCAGATTCCACACATCAGTGAGATCTTAATGGTCTCTGCGTTTTTCTGTCTGACTTATTTCACTAAGCATGATGCCCTCAGCTTCCGTCCATGTTGTCACAAATGGCAAGATTTAAATTTTCATGACTGAAAATATTCTGTTGTATATAAGTGCCACATTTTTAAATCCATCAGTGGATACTTAATTTTATATATTGGTTTAATGCTGCAGTGAACATGGGGCACAGATATGTTTTCAAGTTAATGTTTTCATTTTGTTTGGGTAAATACCCAGAGGTGGATTGTTTGGTAGCTCTTATTTTGAAATTTTTGAGGACCCTCCATATTGTTTTACATAGTGGTTGCACCAATATGCATTCGCACCAAGAGTGCACCCACCCCCACAGCTGTGACAACCAAAAGCATCACCCAACATTGCCAGATATCCCGAGGACAAAATCCCAGCCGAGGGTCACTTAGCTGGACGTGGTCCTATCCTACTGTGGGCATTAGTTCTAATGCTATCTTAACTAGCAGCTTGGCAGTTTTAGAGATTACTAATTTTAGTGGTTACCTGCTCCTCCATTTACCACCTACGTGACCTGAGTAAATTACTTAATCTTCCCATGCCTCACTCTAATCATGTGTACAATGGAATTTTTACAGGCTTCGCCTGATACCAGAGACCACTGTGGTCAGGAATACTGGTAAGGCTTTGGAGCTGGTATTGGAATTGGAAAGCCCTCGGGCATATTGGCCAATGTTAGGCTGCTTTAGTGTGCTGGGGTGCTTTCCAGAGAGGCTAAGACTGAGATGCATCTTAGGGAGTGCTAACAGCACAGAGGAGAAATGGATGTGCTGCAGGCCTGGAGCACGGGGCAGCGCCTGTCCTGGGAACACACCAGTTATCTGGGGAGGATGCCCATTCACTGAGCACTGCCCTGGACTTCCTCTCTGAGGCAGGTACTGTGTCCATTTCACAGATGAGCAATGCTTGGAAGACTCCGGTAAGAAGCTTAGGGTCTCTGCTCGCAGAGCCAAGTTGTCTTGGACCTTGAATCTGGAATAATCATTTGGAGTAATGCTTGGTTCTTTTCTGTCCTGTCTCCTGAGGGCTGGTCTGCCCGGTGGCATAACAGGGCCACATCACAAAACATCCTGCCCCATCTGCACGGAACCATCATTCTCGTCCCCCTGCTCCCCTGGGGCTGTATGCCCAGCCAGGACAGGGATGGTGTGCATGTCCTCATCTGTGCTGCCTGACATGCTTTCCCTCATGTAAGAAGTGCTGCCTAAGTTCTTGCTGAGAGCAGGACTGGGGGACAAATGTGCATGCTCCTTCAGAAGGTTTCAGACTGTGCCAGTCTTTAAAAACATTTTTTTTAGTGTGTCTGTTTACTTTTTGGCATATGCTAAAAAAAAAAAAAATTAGCACATTCAGCCTGGACTTTTACAAATATTATGGCTTGAAATATAGCTGAGTTACAAATATTATGGCTTGAAATACAGCTGAGTTTAAAAACTTGAATTGACTTTTTTTAATGCATTAACTAGATAATTGTCCTTATTTTTGGCAGCTGCAGGGGCTGGGATGAGGAATGATGAGGTTAGCATGTTCCCTGCAAGGAAGCAGATCCATATAAGCCCTTGGGAAGCACCAAACACCACATGCCATGTTTTACCATCTGTACCTGTTTTCATCATCACCACCAACCTATGAGGTAGTCTCACCTCCACATCAGAGGTGAAGAAACTGAAGCAGGGAGTGAGGCATCAGTAAGGGCCCCTGGTGAGCGGTCCTAGGCCAGGACTGCAACTGAAGCAGTCAGATTCTGGAGCCCCCACATAAACCCTGAACACAAAGTGAAGCGGTAGTTGAAGGCAGGTGGAGCCTAGGATGCTCAAGGGTCTGATCCCTTAGGGTCAAACCCAGATGAGGAAGATGCCGTGCACACTGGAGGGGTTGGGGTGGCCATTAGGGAGTGAAGATTGTTCCTCAAAGGAATGGATTCTGGGCTCCAGCCCAAGCGCTCCAGCCAAAACGGGAGCCAAGGTCTTCCAACTCGCCTCAAAGGCTCCGTTTTGCCTGGGTTATTTCAGTTTTGGCTACTACAAAGTCGGGAGCATTCCTGGTGGCGGTAAATCTCTAAGTGCCCTCAGCAGGTCCTGGCCCCACACCCTTGAGCAGCTTTGGAATGCAGGCTCTCTGTGCCTAGCAGTTTCTAGTGTGCAGTGGCGGCTTTTAAGTTCTCTATGCAAATGGCAGTGTGTCCACTAATAGGCTAGTCCTGAGGGTAAAGCCTTCCTGAGTGACAGGGAAGTCTTCATTTAAGCAAACTTGTCTATCCGTTTTCACAAAAGTCACTAAAGTTGACATGTGCAATTTTGTTCATTTTCCTTCTGAAATAGGCTGCCTAAGCATTACTTATCACATTTCCAATTAGTTTGTGTTTTTTGAACTTGGATAATTATTACTCCAGACCATGAGTGTGGGGCCATGGCTTTGAGGCCTACTTTGCAAACTGTTCAGATAAAGACAAGATTGGGAACTTTCCCCCATTACATGGCCTGCCAATCAGCCTCATGTGGTGAAATTTAATTCTAATATGCCTCCTGATATTGGCGCATGTAAAAATAGCTTGTTATTAAGAGTCTTCCTATTCTAATTAAGCTAAAATTGCACATGCTATGAAATGTGTGCTATCTCACTTTTCACACACACACACACCTTCCTAAAAAGTCACACTTGTGCAGCCTATGCAAAACAGCACTGCTAAAACTGTCTTCTAATCTTACCCCCTCTGTGTCTGCAATGTAGACAGTAATGATAGCGTGGTGCTAGAGAGTCATCAAAAAGAATGACATGTCTTCAAAATGTCTATTCATAACAAAATCTTTAAAACTGGGACTTCTGGAGCCAGACTTCTTCAATTCAGTTCAGTTCAGTCACTCAGTCATGTCCAACTCTTTGTGACCCCATGAGTCACAGCACGCCAGGCCCCTCTGTCCATCACCAACTCCCGGAGTTCACACAAACTCAGGTCCATCGCGTTGGTGATGCCATCCAGCCATCTCATCCTCTGTCATCTGCTTCTACTCCTGCTCCCAATCCCTCCCAGCATCAAAGTCTTTTCCAATGAGTCAACTCTTCACATGAGGTGGCCAAAGTACTGGAGTTTCAGCTTTAGCATCAGTCCTTCCAAAGAACACCCAAGATTGATTTCCTTTAGAATGGACTGGTTGGATCTCCTTGCAGTCCAAGGGACTCTCAAGAGTCTTCTCCAACACCACAGTTCAAAAGCATCAACTCTTCGGTGCTCAGGCTTCTTCACAGTCCAACTCTCACATCCATACCATAGCACTGACTAGATGGACCTTTGTTGGCAAAGCAATGTTTCTGCTTTTTAATATGCTGTCCAGGTTGGTCATAGCTTTTCCTCCAAGGGGCAAACGTCTTTTCATGCTGCAGTCACCATCTGCAGTGACTTAGGAGCACAAAAATATTAATAAAGTCTGTTACTGTTTCCATTGTCTCCCCCATCAATTTGCAATGAAGTGATGGGGCCAGGTGCCATGGCCTTAGTTTTAAAATGTTGAGCTTTAAGCCAACTTTTCCCCTTTCTTCTTTCACTTTTGTCAAGAGGCTCTTGAATTCCTCTTTGCTTTCTGCCATAATGGTGGTCTGCTTATCTGAGGTTATTGATATTTCTCCCAGCAATCTTGATTCCAGCTTATGCTTCATCCAGCCTGGCATTTTGCATGATGTACTGTGCATGTAAGTTAAATAAGCAGGGTGACAATACACAGCCTTGACATACTCCTTTGACAATCTGGAACCAGTCTGTTGTTCCACATCTGCTTCTAATTGTTGCTTCCTGACCTACATACAGATTTCTCAGGAGGCAGGTAACGTGGTCTGGTATTCCCATCTCTTTAAGAATTTTCTACAGTTAGTTGTGATCCACACAGTCAAAGGCTTTGGCATAGTAAATAAAGCAGAAACAGATGTTTTTCTGGAACTCTCTTGCTTTTTTGATGAGCCAACGTATGTTGGCAATTTGACCTACTCCAAAATGAAGTTATGATGGTGTCATATTTTAGAGACATAATATCTCAACATCACTATCAGAGAAATGCAAATCAAATCTACAATAAGGTATCAGCTCACAGTGGTCAGAATGGCCATAATCAAAAAGTCTATAGACAATAAATTCTAGAGAAGGTGTGGAGAAAAGGGGATACCCCTACATCACTGGTAGAAATGTAAATTGGTAACAGCCTGTATGGAGAACAGTATGGAGGGAGGTTCTGTAAAAAACAAAGAGATACCATATGATCCAGCAATCCCACTCCTGGGAGCGTATATAGAGAAAACCATAATTCACAAATACACATTCACCCCAGTGTTCACTACTGCACTGTTTACAATATCCAGGACATGGAAGCAATCTAAATGTCCACTGACAAATGAACGCATAAAGAAGAAGTGGTGTATAGATTGTGTGTGTGTGTGTGTGTGTGTGTGTGTGTGTGTGTTTACATACAGTGAAATATTACTCAGCCATAAAAAAGAATGAACTAATGCCATTTGCTACAGCAGGAATGGGCCTAGAGATGATCCTACTAAGTGACCCAAGTTAGAGCACGATAAATATATGATTTCACTCCTATGTGAAATCTAATTTTGAAAAAACAGAAATGAATTTATTACAAAACAAAAACAGAGTCAAAGATTTAAAAAACAAACTTATGGTTCCCAAAGGGGAAATGTAGTGGTGGGGGGACAATTTAGTAGCTTGAGGTTAACGTACACACACTGCAAATATAAAATAAATAATCAACAAGGACCTACAGTATAGTACAGGGAACACAGTATTCTGTAATAACCAATACAGAATAGAATCTGAAAAAGAATGAATGATATATATACATGTGTGTGTATATATATATATATATTCAATCACTTTGCTGTATACCTGAAACTAACACAACACTGTAAATCAACTACACTCCAGTGAAAAAAAAAAAAAAATACACAATGTTCCCCATGTCATTGGGTAAAATGGTCCCATGAAGAAGATGAGCTATGTCTTCTGTAGAAAAACCTTGTCACTAGCTCCCTTCCATGAAGTACTTCTAACTACTCGTGGTTTGGAACTGCCCTATTCAAATAGATGTTTGCTGTCAGTCTTCAAAATTTATTATGGTTCAGTTTACCTTTTAAAACACAAATACACCACAATTTCTTCATTTACCTTACTCAAAGACACTGGGATTTTTCTTTTTTTTTAATTACAAAATTCAGAGTCGACAGTATGATATATTAAAGAAGGAAATACACCAAAGTTAAAAGAAGTAAGATGATTTAGATTTTAGAATTCATTGGAAAATATACAGATTGAGGATGCCAGTTAAGAAACTGGACAAGAGAAGACAGCGTAGTGGCGACTTCCCCAAAGTGAGAAAAGCTCTACCAGCTAAACACTAACAAAATGTATGCAGGGTCTAGATACTGGAAACCACAGTAAATTGATGAATATAAAAGACCAAAATAAACAGAATGCTATTCTTTGATCATGAATTGGAAGATTCAGTATTGTTAAGATATCTATTTTCTCCAATCTGATCTGTAGAGTCAAGACAGTTCAATCAAGATTCCAACTGGTTTTGGACAGATATCAGTAAGGAAATTCTAAAATGTATGTAGAAGTGCAAAGAAACTAAGATGGCACAAACCATTCTGAAAGAACTAAGTTGGAAGGCTTACTCTACTTTGAAAACACACTATAAAGCTATGCTGACCTAAAATAAATACCCTTCCATTTATTTCTCTAGCAAAGAAAAGGGTTTATTTTGGATCCTCAAGAAATTGCAATTTGGAGGGGCGGTCCTAAGATGGCAGAGGAAAAGGACGGGGAGACCACTTTCTCCCCGCCACATTCATCGAAAGATCATTTGAACACTGAGCAAATTCCACAAAACAAGTTCTGAATGTTGGCGGAGGGCATGAGGCATCCAGAAATGCAGCCATTCTCTGTGAAAGGAGGTAGGGTAAAATATAAAAGGTGAAAAAGAGACAAAAGGGTTAGGGACAGAGACCTGTCCCGGGGAGGGAGTCACGAAGGAGAAGTTTCCAAACACCAGGAAACCCTCTCACTGGCCCGTCTGTGGGGAGTTTTGGAATCTCAGAGGGCAACACAACTGGGAGGAAAAAAAGAAAAAAAGAACTCACAGATGACATGCCTACCCGCAACTCCCGGTAGAGAGGTAGCCCAGACACTCGCGTCCACCAGCAGCAGCGGGGGCTGAACAGGGAGGCGTGGGCTGCATGCAAAGGGTGGGTACCAGGCTTGAATGCCCTGAGGACAATCTGAGGGAGCTAACCTGAGATAGCAACCCAAACTGTAGGATAGCCAGAGAGAAAAAAAAGAGAGAACTTTCCTGTGAAAAGCTCTGAGGCACAGCCTAGGCTGCTCACAGACTAAGGGATTGAGCAAATACCAGAGAAGAGTTAGCTGGGTGCAGACTGGGCCCTCCCCACGCTGGAAGCAGGGAGGCAGGTGGGCAACAGCCAGAGCCGGAAGGCAAGGGGCATCCTCCACCACACTGGGAGCAGGCTCCCAGTTATTAACAAAGTCTTCCTGGGATCCCGGATGGTTGACACCCACCAGGAGGGCTGCAATCAGAGACCAGCTCCCCAGAGGAGACTCATGGCACACCTGAGACAGTGCTCACGCTGCCTCCCAGGAAACCGAGGGGCTGGGACGGGGAGGCAATCAGGAGGCGGTAAGACGCACCCCCACCTGGAGAGAGGGCACCCACCAGACGCCAGGTCGCCTGAGCTGCTTGGACCTGGGAAGGGCACAAAACATGCCCGTCTGTGGGGAGTTTTGGAATCTCAGAGGGCAACACAACTGGGAGGAAAAAAAGAAAAAAAGAACTCACAGATGACATGCCTACCCGCAACTCCCGGTAGAGAGGTAGCCCAGACACTCGCGTCCACCAGCAGCAGCGGGGGCTGAACAGGGAGGCGTGGGCTGCATGCAAAGGGTGGGTACCAGGCTTGAATGCCCTGAGGACAATCTGAGGGAGCTAACCTGAGATAGCAACCCAAACTGTAGGATAGCCAGAGAGAAAAAAAAGAGAGAACTTTCCTGTGAAAAGCTCTGAGGCACAGCCTAGGCTGCTCACAGACTAAGGGATTGAGCAAATACTACCCAGGGCCCGCTTTAGACAGCTGCCCTGCAGAGCAGCCTGGAGCTTGAGCTGTGTAGACTGGGAAAGCACACACGCCGTGAGCGGGGCAAACCCAGTGTGGCCGAGACACTGCGGGCACTCCCCGCACCCGCCAGTGATGTTTGTTTGCAGTGTCCTCCCTCCCCGCAGCAGGACTGAACAAGTGAGCCTATAAGTGACCACCATCACCCCCTGAGTCAGGGTAGAAATTAGACCCTGAAGAGACCAGCAAACAGAGGAAGCCAAAATAAAGACGGAACGGCTCTGAAAGTGGCAGGTGCAACAGATTGAAACCCTGTAGTTAACACTGACTACACTGGAAGGGGCCTGTAGACTCTGTGAAGAAGTATAAGCTGGAACAAGGGACTATGTGAAACTGAACTGACCGCACACTGTCCTCAACAGCTCTAGAGAAATTCCTAGATATATTTTACTATTATCATTTTTTTAATGTTTTCA
Source organism: Madoqua kirkii (assembly GCA_006408675.1). Lineage (NCBI taxonomy): Eukaryota > Metazoa > Chordata > Mammalia > Artiodactyla > Bovidae > Madoqua > Madoqua kirkii. The sequence goes on from SJYC01120654.1 coordinate 58,820, forward strand.
ATTTTTATTATTTTTAAGTTCTTTACTACTCCTTTCTTTTTATAACCTACTATTACTTTGTAGAAAAAGACCTTATTTTTAAAGCAAATTTCATATATATATTTTTAATAATTTTGTGATTTTGTTTTTTTAATATTGTATTTTCAAGAGTCTAACCTCTACTCTAGATTTTTAATCTTTGCTTTTTGATTTTTGTTATCAATTTTGTACCTTTAAGAATCCAATATTCAGTGCCAGTTTTTACTTAGGAGTATGACCACTGGCTTGATTGCTCTCTCCCCCTTTTGACTCTCTTTTCTCTCCCCAGGTCACCTTTATCTCATCCCTCCCCCTTCTCTTCTCTACTTAACTCTGAACTTTTTTGGGTGTCCTGGGCTTTGGAGAACACTTAGGGAACTGATTAATAGCCAGATCTCTCTCTTTTTTTGACTTCCCCTCTTCTCCTGGTCACCTCTATCTCCTTCCTTGCTCTTCTCTTCTCCACATAACTCTGTGAACCTCTCTGGGTGTCCCTCACTGTGGAGAATCTTTTCACCATTAACCTAGATGTTTTGTTATCAGTGCTGTATGGATGGAGAAGTCTTGAGGCTACTGTAAGAATAAGACTGAAAGCCAGAGGCAGGAGGTTTAAATCCAAAACTTGAGAACTCCAGAAAACTCCTGACTCCAGGGAACATTAATCAACAAGAGGTCATCCAAAAGCCTCTATACCTACACTGAAACCAAGCTCCAACCAAGAGCCAACAAGTTTCAGAGCAAGACATACCAAGCTAATTTTCCAACAATGCAGGAATATAACCCTGAGCATTAAAATACAGGCAGCCAAAAGTCACACCAAACCCACAGACACCTCAAAACTCACTACTGGACATTTCATTGCACTCCAGAGAGAGGAGATTCAACTCCACCCACCAGAACACCAATGCACACTTCCCTAACCAGGAAACCTTGACAAGCCACTCGTCCAACCTTACCCATAGGGAGGAACCTCCACAATAAGAAGGAACCACAAACTACCAGCATACAGAAAGGCCACCCCAAACACAGCAACCTAAACAAGACAAAAAGGCAGAGAAATATTCAGCAGGTAAAGGAACATGATAAATGGCCACCAAACCAAACCAAAGAGGAGGAGACAGGAAGCCTACCTGAGAAAGAATTCAGAATAAGGATAGTAAAAACGATGCAAAATCTTGAAAACAAAATGGAGTTACACATAAATAGTCTGGACACAAGGATTGAGAAGATGCAAGAAATGTTTAACAAGGACCTAGAAGAAATAAAAAAGAGTCAATCAGTAGTGCATCATGCAATAACTTAGATCAGAAACACTCTGGAGGGAACCAACAGTAGAATAACTGAGGCAGAAGACAGGATAAGTGAGGTGGAAGATAGAATGGTGGAAATAAATGAAGCAGAGAGGGAAAAGGAATTAAAACAAACGAAGACAACCTCAGAGACATCTGGGACAATGTCAAACGCCCCAACATTCGAATCATAGGAGTTCCAGAAGAAGATGATAAAAAGAAAGACCATGAGAAAATACCTGAGGAGATAATAGTTGAAAACTTTCCTAAAACGAGGAAGGAAATAGCCACCCAAGTCCAAGAAACCCAGAGAGTCCCAAACAGGATAAACCCAAGGCGAAATACCCCAAGACACATATTAATCAAACTAACAAAAATCAAATGCAAAGAACAAATATTAAAAGCAGCAGGGGAAAAACAACAAATAACACACAGGGGATTCCCATAAGGATAATGGCTGATCTTTCAATAGAAACTCTTCAGGCCAGAAGGGATTGGCAGGAGATACTTAAAGTGATGAAACAGAAAAGCCTACAACCAAGATTACTGTACCCAGGAAGAATCTCATTCAAATATGAAGAAATCAAAAGCTTTACAGACAAGCAAAAGCTCAGAATTCAGCACCACCAAACCAGCTCTCCAACAAATGCTAAAGGATCTTCTCTAGACAGGAAATACAGAAAAGGTTTATAAACTTGAACCTAAAACAACAAAGTAAATGGCAATGGGATCATATCTATCAATAAATATCTTAAGTGTAAATGGGTTGAGTTTCCCAACCAAAAGACAAAGACTGGCTGAATGGATACAAAAACAAGATCCCTATATATGTTGTCTACAAGAGACCCACCTCAAACCAAGGGACACATATAGACTGAAAGTGAAGGGCTGGAAAAAGATATTCCATGCAAATAGAGGCCAAAAGAAAGCAGGAGTAGCAATACTCATATCCGATAAAGTAGACTTTAAAACAAAGGCTGTGAAAAGAGACAAAGAAGGACACTACAAAATGATCAAAGGATCAATCTAAGAGGAAGATATAACAATTATAAATATATATGCACCCAACATAGGAGCACTGCAATATGTAAGGCAAATGCTAACAAGCATGAAAGAGGAAATTAATAATAGCACAATAATAGTGGGAGACTTTAATACTCTACTCTCACCTATGGATAGATCAACTAAACAGAAAATTAGCAAGGAAACACAAACTTTAAATGATACAATGGACCAGTTAGACCTAATTGATATCTATAGGACATTTCATCCCAAAACAATGAATTTCATCTTTTTCTCAAGTGCACATGGAACCTTCTCCAGGATAGATCACTTCCTGGGCCATAAATCTAGCCTTGGTAAATTAAAAAAAGTTGAAATCATTTCAAGAATCTTTTCTGATCACAATGAGGTAAGATTAGATGTCAACTACAGGAAGAAAGCTATTAAAAATACAAACATATGGAGGCTAAACAACATGCTTCTGAATAACCAACAAATCACAGAAGAAATTTAAAAAGGAATCAAAATATGCATAGAAATGAATGAAAATGAAAACACAGCAACCCAAAACCTATGGGATTCAGTAAAAGCAGTGCTAAGGGGAATGTTCATAGCAATCAAGCTTACCTAAAGAAAAGAAAAATAAAATAAATAACCTAACTCTACACCTAAAGCAACTAAAAAAAGAAGAAATGAAGAACCCCAGGGTTAGTAGAAGGAAAGAAATCTTAAAACTTAGGTCAGAAATAAATGCAAAAGAAACAAAGAAGACCACAGAAAAACTGAACAAAACTAAAAGCTGGATCTTGGAGAAGATAAATAAAATAGACAAACCATTAGCCAGACTCATCAAGAGAAAAAAAGGGAGAGGGATCAAATCAACAAAATTAGAAATGAAAATAGAGAAATCACAACAGACAACACAGAAATACAAAGGATCATAAGAGACTACCATCAGCAACTACATGCCAATAAAATGGACAACTTGGAAGAAATGGACAAATTCTTAGAAAAGTACAACTTTCCAAAATGAACCAGGAAGAAATAGAAAATATTAACAGACCCATCACAAGCATGGAAATTGAAACTGTCATCAGAAATCTTCCAAAAAACAAAAGCCCAGGACCAGATGGCTTCACAGCTGAATTCTACCAAAAATTCAGAGAAAATACCAGAAAAATAAACAACCCAATCAAAAAATGGGCCAAAGACTAAGCAGACATTTCTCCAAAGAAGACATACAGATGGCTAACAAACACATGAAAAGATGTTCAACATCACTCATTATCAGAGGAATACAAATCAAAACCGCAATGAGGTACCATTTCATGCTGGTCAGAATGGCTACTATCCAAAAGCCTACAGACAATAAATGCTGGAGAGGGTGTGGAGAAAAGGGAACCCTCTTACACTGTAGGTGGGAACGTAAACTAGTACAGCCACTATGGATAACAGTGTGGAGATTCCTCAAAAGACTGGAAATAGAACTGCCATACAACCCAGCAATCCCACTTCTGGGCATACACACCAAGGAAACCAGAATTGAAAGACACGTATACCCCAATGTTCATCGCACCATTGTTTATAATAGCCAGGACATAATATATGTCCCTTAGCAGACAAATGGATAAGAAAGCTGTGGTACATATACACAATGGAATATTACTCAGCCATTAAAAAGAATACATTTGAATCAGTTCTGATGAGGTGGATGAAACTGGAGCCTATTATACAGAATGAAGTAAGTCAGAAAGAAAAACACCAATACAGTACATTAACACATATATATGGAATTCAGAAATATGGTAACAATGACCCTATATGTGAGATAGCAAAAGAGACACAGATGTAAAGAACAGAGTTTTGGACTCTGTGGGAGAAGGCGAGGGTGGGATGAATTCAGAGAATAGCACTGAAACATGTATATTATCATATGAGACAGACCGCCAGTCCAGGTTTGATGCATGAGACAGGGCGCTCAGGGCTGGTGCACTGGGATGACCCTGAGGGATGGGATGGGGAGGGAGGTCGAAGAGAGGTTCAGGATGGGGGACACATGTACCCCCATGGCTGACACATGTCAATGTATGGCAAAAAACCACAACAATATTGTAAAGCAATTAGCCTCCAATTAAAATAAATAAATTTTTAAAAAAGAAATTACAGTCTAGAGTCTGCAACCATGGCAAGCCACATGCAAGTCCCCTGCACAGCAAGGAGAGGAGAGCTATTTTAAAGGGGGGAAGGGGGAAGAGGAAGTGGGAGATACAATCTATTAGGTGCAAGATAGTCTCAAGGATACAACACAGGGAATGCAGCCAACATTTCTACACAAACTATAGATTTTTTAAATTAAAAAATAAAGAGAGAAAAGGCAGTTAAAGGAGCTATAGTAAACAAAGAGTCCACTGGAGCAATTAAGATTTTTGAATAACTGTGGCTTTTCATTGGCTAAGTTGTGACAGGTTCTCATTGGCTGACCCCCTGCCAGGCCTAAAGAAATAGTCTTCTTCTGGACTCTGCTATGGTCATAGGACATGAAAGCTCACCCTTGTGGCCTTTTGGCTTTATTTTAATTGATGTTCTTGCTTATTAATGTTGATGGCTACAATCATCAGAATAAAGAGTCCAGATTCAAGACAGTAAATCAATAAGGCAACATCACATGGAACCTTCTCCAGGATAGATCACTTCCTGGGCCATAAATCTAGCCTTGGTAAATTAAAAAAAGTTGAAATCATTTCAAGAATCTTTTCTGATCACAATGAGGTAAGATTAGATGTCAACTACAGGAAGAAAGCTATTAAAAATACAAACATATGGAGGCTAAACAACATGCTTCTGAATAACCAACAAATCACAGAAGAAATTTAAAAAGGAATCAAAATATGCATAGAAATGAATGAAAATGAAAACACAGCAACCCAAAACCTATGGGATTCAGTAAAAGCAGTGCTAAGGGGAATGTTCATAGCAATCAAGCTTACCTAAAGAAAAGAAAAATAAAATAAATAACCTAACTCTACACCTAAAGCAACTAAAAAAAGAAGAAATGAAGAACCCCAGGGTTAGTAGAAGGAAAGAAATCTTAAAAATTAGGTCAGAAATAAATGCAAAAGAAACAAAGAAGACCACAGAAAAACTCAACAAAACTAAAAGCTGGATCTTGGAGAAGATAAATAAAATAGACAAACCATTAGCCAGACTCATCAAGAGAAAAAAAGGGAGAGGGATCAAATCAACAAAATTAGAAATGAAAATAGAGAAATCACAACAGACAACACAGAAATACAAAGGATCATAAGAGACTACCATCAGCAACTACATGCCAATAAAATGGACAACTTGGAAGAAATGGACAAATTCTTAGAAAAGTAAAACTTTCCAAACTGAACCAGGAAGAAATAGAAAATATTAACAGACCCATCACAAGCATGGAAATTGAAACTGTCATCAGAAATCTTCCAAAAAACAAAAGCCCAGGACCAGATGGCTTCACAGCTGAATTCTACCAAAAATTCAGAGAAAATACCAGAAAAATAAACAACCCAATCAAAAAATGGGCCAAAGACTAAGCAGACATTTCTCCAAAGAAGACATACAGATGGCTAACAAACACATGAAAAGATGTTCAACATCACTCATTATCAGAGGAATACAAATCAAAACCGCAATGAGGTACCATTTCATGCTGGTCAGAATGGCTACTATCCAAAAGCCTACAGACAATAAATGCTGGAGAGGGTGTGGAGAAAAGGGAACCCTCTTACACTGTAGGTGGGAACGTAAACTAGTACAGCCACTATGGATAACAGTGTGGAGATTCCTCAAAAGACTGGAAATAGAACTGCCATACAACCCAGCAATCCCACTTCTGGGCATACACACCAAGGAAACCAGAATTGAAAGACACGTATACCCCAATGTTCATCGCACCATTGTTTATAATAGCCAGGACAAAATATATGTCCCTTAGCAGACAAATGGATAAGAAAGCTGTGGTACATATACACAATGGAATATTACTCAGCCATTAAAAAGAATACATTTGAATCAGTTCTGATGAGGTGGATGAAACTGGAGCCTATTATACAGAATGAAGTAAGTCAGAAAGAAAAACACCAATACAGTACATTAACACATATATATGGAATTCAGAAATATGGTAACAATGACCCTATATGTGAGATAGCAAAAGAGACACAGATGTAAAGAACAGAGTTTTGGACTCTGTGGGAGAAGGCGAGGGTGGGATGAATTCAGAGAATAGCACTGAAACATGTATATTATCATGTGAGACAGACCGCCAGTCCAGGTTTGATGCATGAGACAGGGCGCTCAGGGCTGGTGCACTGGGATGACCCTGAGGGATGGGATGGGGAGGGAGGTCGAAGAGAGGTTCAGGATGGGGGACACATGTACCCCCATGGCTGACACATGTCAATGTATGGCAAAAAACCACAACAATATTGTAAAGCAATTAGCCTCCAATTAAAATAAATAAATTTTTAAAAAAGAAATTACAGTCTAGAGTCTGCAACCATGGCAAGCCACATGCAAGTCCCCTGCACAGCAAGGAGAGGAGAGCTATTTTAAAGGGGGGAAGGGGGAAGAGGAAGTGGGAGATACAATCTATTAGGTGCAAGATAGTCTCAAGGATACAACACAGGGAATGCAGCCAACATTTCTACACAAACTATAGATTTTTTAAATTAAAAAATAAAGAGAGAAAAGGCAGTTAAAGGAGCTATAGTAAACAAAGAGTCCACTGGAGCAATTAAGATTTTTGAATAACTGTGGCTTTTCATTGGCTAAGTTGTAACAGGTTCTCATTGGCTGACCCCCTGCCAGGCCTAAAGAAATAGTCTTCTTCTGGACTCTGCTATGGTCATAGGACATGAAAGCTCACCCTTGTGGCCTTTTGGCTTTATTTTAATTGATGTTCTTGCTTATTAATGTTGATGGCTACAATCATCAGAATAAAGAGTCCAGATTCAAGACAGTAAATCAATAAGGCAACAGAGATCCTAAATGATACAACAGAACAGTTAGACTTAATTGATATCTTCAGGATATGATATTCAAAAAAGGCAGAATATACATTCTTTTTAAGTGGAAACATTTTCAAAAAGGAAACATTCTCTAGGGTTTTCCATGTGTATGTTTCGAGTACAAAACAAGCCTCAACAAATTTAAGATTATATAAAATATTTCAAGCATCTTTTCTGACCCACAATAGCATGATGCTAGAAATCAACCACAGGAAAACAAGAAAAAATTTACATGGAAACTAAGCAATATGCTACTAAAAACCAATAGGTCAACAATGTATCTTCAGGATATGATATTCAAAAAAGGCAGAATATACATTCTTTTTAAGTGGAAACATTTTCAAAAAGGAAACATTCTCTAGGGTTTTCCATGTGTATGTTTCGAGTACAAAACAAGCCTCAACAAATTTAAGATTATATAAAATATTTCAAGCATCTTTTCTGACCCACAATAGCATGATGCTAGAAATCAACCACAGGAAAACAAGAAAAAATTTACATGGAAACTAAGCAATATGCTACTAAAAACCAATAGGTCAACAATGAAATAAAAGAGGGGATTTAAAATATTAATACCTTGAGACAAAAGACAATGAAAATACACCATACAAAATATACAGGATGCAACAAAAGCATCTCTTAGAGAGATGTTTATATGGGTCTTCTTTAAGAAATAAGAAAAATCTCATATACACTAACCTACCACCTAAAAGAATCAGAAAGAGAAGAACAAACAAAACCTAAAGTCAGAAGAAAAAAGGAGATGACAAAGATCAGAGAGGAAATAAAGAAAATACAGATTGAAAAGCAATAGAAGAAATAAAACCAAGAGATGGTCCTTTGAAAGAGTAAGCAAAATTAACAAATCTCTGGCCAGGCTCACCAAGAAGAAAAGAGAGAAGATCCAAATAAACAAAATAGGAAATGAAAGAGGAGAAATTACAACTGATACCACAGAAATACCAAAATAAAAAAAGAATCCACAAGAGAATACTATGAACAGTTACATGCCAACAAATTTGACAACCTAGAAGAAACGGACAATTTTCTAGACACATACAAGCCCACCTAAATTGAGTCAGGAAGAAACAGATAACTTGAGTAGGTCAATCATTAGAAATGAAATAGAATCCATAATTAAAAAATAAATTTAAAAAACTCTCCCTTCAAATGAAAGTCTAGGACCAGATGGCTTCACTGGGGAATTCTACCAAACATACGAAGAACTTATATTGATCCTTCTCAAAATCTTCCGAAAGACTGAAGAGGAAAGAACACTCCCAGAGACATTCTATGAACCCACCATTACCCTGACATCAAAATCAGACAAAGAAATCATGAAAAAGGAACATTTCAGGCCAATATCTTTGTTGAATATAGATGTAAAAATTCTCAACAAAATATTAGCAGCATTTATGTGTATTACACATAATACCTATTGTGTATGACCTATTAAAAAGGTCATACACAATAACCAAGTTGGATTCATTCCAGCATCACAAGGTTGGGTCAACATATGCAAATAATCAGTGTGATACACAAATGAATGAAAGGAGAAAAACCATATGATCAACTCCACAGATACAGAAAAAGCACTTGACAAAATTCAACATCAATTCATGATAAAACCATTCTGAAAATGGATATGGGGGAACATATCTCAATGTAATAAAAGCCATTTATGACAAACCCACAGCCAATATAATACTCAATGATAATAAGCTGAAAGCCTTCCTGCTGAAATGTGGAACAAGACAAGGATACCCACACTCACCATTTCTCTTCAACATAGTATTGGAATTCTTAACTACAGCAATCAGACAAGAAAAAGAAATAAAATGCATTCAAATTACTAAGAGGTAAAATTGTTATTATATATAGATGACAAAATACTAGATAAAGAAAATCCTAAACACTCCACACAGAAACTACTAGAACTGATAAATAAATTCCGTGAGGTAGCAAGACATAAGATTAACATACACAAATTGATTTCATTTCTTTAACAATGAAATATCAAAAAGGGAATGTAAACAAACAATCCCTTTTAAAAACATGTAAAACATACTTAGAAATAAACCTCACCAAGGTGGTAAAAGACTTATATGCTGTTAACTATAAAACATTAATAAAGGAAATTAAAGTTGATTCAAAGAAATGGAAACATAGCCCATGCTCTTGGACTGGAAAAATTAATATTGTTAAAGTGGCAATAGTACCCAAAGCAATCTACAGATTTAATGTGATTCTTATCAAATTACCCATGACATTTTTCACATAATGCTAAAATTTATAGGGACGGGAGAAGGCAATGGCACCCCACTCCAGTACTTTTGCCTGGAAAATCCCATGGATGGAGGAGCCTGGTGGGCTGCAATCCATGGGGTCACTGAGGGTCAGAGATGACTTCACTTTCACTTTCATGCATTGGAGAAGGAAATGGCAACCCACTCCAGTGTTCTTGCCTGGAGAATCCGAGCGACAGGGGAGGCTGGTGGGCTAATACCTATGGGGTTGCACAGAGTCAGACACGACTGAAGTGACGTAGCATGAGATCCAGCATTGCCAAAGCAATCCTGGGAAAAAAAAAAAAAAAAAAACAAAGCAGGAGGCCTAATCGCCTAGGCTTAAGACAATACTATAAAACTATAGTAATCAAAACAGTGTGGCATTGGCACAAACACAGACATACTGATCAACTGGCCAGAGCAGAGACTCAAGGGAAAAAGCCCACACCCCTACAGTCAGTTAACCTTCAACAGAGGAGGCAAGAATATAAAGTGGAAAAAAGATAGTCTCTGTAGCAAGTGATGCTGGGAAAGCTGTACAGCTGCATGTAAATCAATGAAGTTAGAACAGATCATACACAAAAATAAACTCAAAATGGCATAACAATGGAAGCCTAAGGCACGGCACCATAAGACTCCTGAAAGAGACCACAGGTGAAGCATTCTCTGACAGAAAGTATACCAACGTTTTCTTAGGTCAGTCTCTCAAGGCAATAGAAAATTAAAACAAAAATAAACACATAGGACCTAATCCAACTTAGAAGCTTTTGCAAAGCAAAGGAAACCATAAACAAAAACCCAGCCTATGGAATAGGAGAAAATACTTGCAAACAACGTGACTGACAAGAGCTTAATTTCCAAAATATACAAACAGCTTACATAACTCAACACTAAAACAAAAAACCCAATTGGAAAATGGGCAGAAGACTTAACTAGACATTTCTCCATAGGAGACATACAGGTGGCCGACAGACACATGAAAAAGATGCTCAACATCACTAACTGTTACAGAAATGTACATCAAAACTACACTGAGGTACTACCTCACACCAGTCAGAATGCCCATCATTAAAATATCTGCAAGTAACAAATGCTGGAGAGGGTGTGCAGAAATGGGAACCCTTCTACACTGTTGTTGAGAATGTAAATTGGACCACTGTTGAGAACAATTTGGAGGTTCCTCAAAAAACTAAAAAAACAGAGTTGCCATATGATCCAACTATCTCACTCCTGGGCATATATCCCAATATGACTAATTCAAAAAGATACATGTTCATAGCAGCATTATTTTCAATAGCCGAGACATGAAAGCAACCTAATGTCCATTCAACAAGTGAATGGCTGAAGAGGATATGGTACATATATACAATGGAATATTACTCAGCCATAAAAAAGAACAAAATAATGCCATTTGCAGCAATGTAGATGGACCTAGAAATGATCATACTAAGTAAATTAAGTCAGAAAGAGAAAGACAAATACCATATAATACCACTTACACATGGAACCTCAAACATGACACAAATGAGCCTATCTACAAAAGAGAAACAGACTCCCGGATGGAGAGCAGACTCCTGGTTGCCATGGGCGAGGGCTGGAGGGGAGGCTGGGGTTAGCAGGTGTAAGCCTTTATATACAGGATGGATAAACAACAAGGGCCTACTAGAGAGCACAGGGAATTGTATTCAATATCTGTGATAAACCATAACGGAAAATAAGAACATAGAAAAGTTTTCTCTGATAAGCCAACCTACATTAATTTGCAGGGGGAACCATTCTCTTTTCCTGCAGGAGCACATATACTAACCAGAACAAGTGACATTTCAGTTTGTAGCACATGCTTTAAGAAGGTGACCTAAGAGCTTTCTCTAAGACATGAATTAGTTATGTTTCACGTAACTAATCCAGGAGTTCCCCAAATAAAGAAGTTATACCCAAAGGCAAACTAGCGCACCTACCGGCCAATCCTCCTGCCATGATTACTGACTATGTGCTAAGCCTCGGATATTACAGTTCAATTTTTTAATGCATAGAGATAGGTAATTACAAATAGTGATACATGTATTTTGAGAAAAGTATTGAGATCTTATATTGGGGCAGATCCCCTTTAGGCTGGGTGGAAGGCAGGCAGAGAACATCCCTAAGAAACAAAGAATCGAGCTGAGATCTGAATTGTAGGGAGAAATTTCACTGGGGGGAGCGGGGCGGGGGGGCAGCATTGCAGGAAGAGGCAGGACCACATCCCAAGATTTTCAACAGCTGGTGTAAAGAGGAGTGGTGGGATCTGAAAACAGCCCAGCTTCCAATTCCCATCAGGGCAGAGACAGTGCTGCACAGCCTTACGGGACTGGAAGGATACAACGCCTTGGCAGCCACTTCCAGAATTTGATCTTTATCCTGGGAATTAAAACCACTTGCCTTCATATAGCTTAACTATCGGGACTGCAGTCACCTACATCATTTAGTTTTGTCCCAGGAGACTTTTGCTCAGAAAGCTCATGTTGTAAATCAGTGAGTGACTTTACTGTTTGCTTCAGGAAATTCCTGCCAACCCACTTATCCAGACAAACACCTGACTCATCTCTTCCATCAGGATAAGAGGGCTCAGCCTGCTTATCACACATAAGTTTATGTAGAGAGACCTGTACCAAGATGCTCCCCTCGCTGTGCCTACCAACCCCACGTTACATGATGGACTATGTCCCAACCAGTTTGCCTTGGAAGACCCACCTTAAGCCACCTGAGTGCACACACCTGAAGCCTGTAAACAGGAGTCTCCAGCCCCTGATTCCGAGACCCAACGAGGCTCACTCAGGGCAGTGTTGGCCGGTACTCAGTCAGGCTAGTCAACTTTTAGTAGCTTTCCTTGACCAATAGCTTCCTAAAGGTCTTTTGCAGAGTTTGCAGTTGTCAATCCTAATAGCAAACAGAGTGAGAGACAGGACCAGTCGGTGCTTTAATCTGGTTGTAGTCTGGTGAGCAGATGGGACAAAGTCCAGAATCAACGCGTAGATGCAGTAAGCAGGCTGCAACTACAGTCCAGAGGAGAGGCGAGAGGAGTTTGGAATCTGGCCATGACACGGAGCTGGGGTAAGCGGATGGGCTGGAGACAGGTTCTGCAGGTGGATCCAACAAGGTCTGCTAACAGGCTAGACAGTGGGGGAAAGGCAGAGACAGAGACATAAGCTGTCATTTGTGAACGTTGGCTTGCCAAACTAGACAGACAACGATGTCATTCACTGAGATGGAAACCCGGACAAAGGAACTTGTTAGAGCAGGGATGTGGGGCTGGGGATAGAAAACCTTGAGTCAGTTTTGAGTTTGGGTGAGACCACTGAGTGATGTTGTCAAGTAAGCATGTGCGCGTAGACATGGAACTCACAAAGGTCTAGGAAGAAAGCAACTGCCAAATACTCAGAATATTCTCACCTCTGCTGCTGCTGCTAAGTCGCTTCAGTTGTGTCCGACTCTGTGAGACCCCATAAACAGTAGCTCACCAGGCTCCCCTGTCCCTGGGATTCTCCAGGCAAGAACACTGGAGTGGGTTGCCATTTCCTTCTCCAATGCATAAAAGTGAAAAGTGAAAGGGAAGTCGCTCAGTCCTGTCTGACTCCTAGCGACTCCATGGACTGCAGCCTACCAGGATCCTCTGTCCACGGGATTTTCCAGGCAAGAGTACTGGAGTGGGCTGCCACTGCCTTCTCCCACCTCTGCCCTGTAAAAAAAATTACTGTTTCAAATAAAAAGGACCTCTAGACTGTCATCCTCTAACTTCAGTAGCAAAAACCAGACAGGAAAATTCCTATCTTCTGGTTTGAAAAACGGGACATGACAGTATGATATAATTATTCTCTTCAGTTCAGTTCATTCACTCAGTTGTGTCCTACTCTTTGAGACTCCATGGACTGCAGCACGCCAGGCCTCCCTGTCCATCACCAACTCCCAGAGTCCACCCAAACCCATGTCCATTGAGTCAGTGATGCCATCCAGCCGTCTCATCCTCTGTCGTCCCCTTCTCCTCCTGCCCTCAACCCCTCCCAGCATCAGGGTCTTTTCCAGTGAGTCAGCTTTTTGCATCAGGTGGCCAGTGTATTGGAGTTTCAGCTTCAACGTCAGAGGGCAATAATGAGAGCCCAGTTCTCAATGCTTTGTTTGCCTGGTGACTGTGGGACATCAGGCACAGTCAGGTGGCAAGATTAGTCCAGGGTGACGCTCTTCTGTCCATACATTTTAAGCAGCAAAATGAGGATGTTTACAGCCTGGGCTCTGGGGAGAGGTGGACTTAGGCTTGACTCCAGGGTCTACCACTTAGTAGTCTGATCATCTTGGAGAAATTTCTCACATAGTTGAAATGCGTTTCCTCAAATGAAAAATGAGGGTGAGACTCCCACCTTGATGGAGTTTTGTGAGATGTGAATAAGACCATGTAAACGCACTAGCTGGCATGCAGTACGGACTCATAAATGTTACTGATTGCCACCATCCTTGGTCTTCTGCATTAGAGGAGGCTCAAACTTGTGGAGTTTGCCATAAGAAACACCACACCTGCAGGACTAATAAACAGAAACCCTGTATCGTTTTTCTCCTTTTGGCTATGGCACTCCACATTCTTCCCCCACCCCACAGGCATTTATTTTAAGGGTCTTGGTGTCCAGTGCTTCCCTGGTTCAGTCTCATGTCCCTGGAAGTTGAGACTCAGAAGTAACTTCTTGTATGTATCTGGTTGGCTGACGTACAGACAGCTCATACTGTATGTGACTAAAACTGGGCAGAGCTTCTCTTCCTACAGTCCTCATGCCAGGCGCTGGCAAGCCCTTTCTTAAAGTTGTCCAGGCCTAAGATAAGTGAAACTATCCTTGATTTCTCCTCCCTTTCAAAAAAATACTCAACGCCACTAGCCAGACCTACGGACCTCCAGGACTACAGCCCTTCTCGCCGCTTCCCTCACTCCTCCTCTAGCATGAATGACCGTGGTTTCTTCCTTGCACTACTGCAACTGCCCCGTTTGAACTCTCTGAGCCCACCCTTGCCCACACACACCCTTTTCTTCTAACAGTAGTCAGAGTGATCCTCTGAAAATAGAAGCTGAATCACTTCAATACCCTGCTCGGATGCTCCAATGTGTATCCGTCTGAGTCTCACCTACACAGCCCAATGTCCTGACTCCCAGAGGCGTCCCTGACTCCTTTGCCCCATCCTGACTACCACTCACCCCACTGTTCCCTCCACTCCAGCTACACTGCCTTCATGCTGGTCCTTGGATGGACCCCAAGTATGGCTCCTCAGCCTTCAGCTGACCAAGCCCTCCACCTGGAACACCCTATCCCCAGATAGCCACAGGGCTCTCCCCACTTCCTTGACTTCTGTGCAGAGGTTCCCTTATCAAAGAGGCTTTGCCTACCGACCTCTCTCCAGCAGCGAAGTCCATCCTCAGTGAACCACGCTCCACCCTCTCACTCTCTTTTTCTTAAAAATATACATTGCCACCTGCCTTGTATTAAAAAGCAGACATCACTTTGCTGACAAAGATCTCTATAGTCAAAGCTATGTTTTTCCCAGTAGTCATGTATGGATGTGAGAGTTGGACCATGGAGAAGGCTGAGTATCAAAGAGTGGAGCTTTCAAAACTGTGGTGCTGGAGAAGACTCTTGAGTCCCTTGGACAGCAAGGAGATCAAACCAGTCAATTCTAAAGGAAATCATCTTGAATATTTATTGGAAGGATGAATGCAGAAGCTGAAGCTTCAGTACTCTGGCCACCTGATGCAAAGAGCTGACTCACTGGAAAAGATCCTGACGCTGGAAAAGATTGAGGGCTGGAAGAGGAGATGACAGACGATGAAGTGGTTGGATGGCATCACCAACTCAATGGACATGAGTCTCAGCAAGCTCCAGGAGATGGTGAAGGACAGGGAAGCCTGACATGCTATAGTCCATGAGGTCACAAAGAGTTGGACACAGCTTAGTGACTGAACAGCAGCAACAAGCTGCCTTGTTACAGACTGACTTGTTGACTTGTCTGCTCTTCACATGAGCACTCTTGTCTGCATCACTCACTGCGCACCCCCACACCTAGATAATGGCCTGGGACAGTAGGCCCACTAGCAATATGTTTAAAGGTCGAGTGAATTACAATTAATCTTTTATATCCAAAGGGCTTCCCTGGTAGCTCAGCCGGTAAAAAAAAATCCACCTGCAATGCAGGAGACCCTGGTTCCATTCCTGGGTCAGGAAGACCTGCCACAGAAGGGAATGGCTTCCCACTCTAGTATTCTGACCTAGAGAATTCCATGGATTGTACAGACCACGGGGGTCGCAAAGTCACACACGACTGAGCGACTTTCACTTTCACAAAGAAATGTTTCTCGATCATTCAGTCAAATATCTGATTGGGGGATGGTATGTCTGTACATTTTAAGGAGAAACAAGTGGGATGTTTGAAGTACCTGGTAACATTATTCTTCCCCATTGAGTAAGAAACTATCTCCTCACAAAAGGCCTGGTAGGAGTTGACCCTGGGGCTGTGGGGTCTCCTGTGGCCTGCCCAGATACAGACAGACTGAACGAGAGGCAGACCCACACTGGTTATAACTGGTTTCTCAACTTCATGTAAGGTGTTAACTAAAAAAACAGACCACTTCCAACCTCAATTATTATCTCAATAGTTATCTCAATTATTTAACCTAAGCACCAACAGAGTCCAATTCACTTCTAAAATGTACTGGCACCAAATAAACTAATTTACAAAAGAGAAACAGACTCACAGACTTATATAGAAAACAAACTTGAGGTTACCAAAGGGGAAAGGTGGGGGGAGCATAAATTAGGAGTTTGGGATTAACATATACACACTCATATACATATATATATATATATGTATGTGTGTATATGTGTGTGTACATATATATATAAAACAGATAATCAACTGTGCTCAACAATGTAATAACCTATACAGGAAAAGAATCCAAAAGATTTTATATCTATACATTTATATATATATATATATATATATATATATAAAACTGAATCAAGCTGCTGAATCAATCAACTTACCACAAACAACACTGTAAATCAACTATACTCCAATATAAAATAAAAAGGTTTTAAAAGATTTTAACACCTAAAAAATTAAAATGATTATCTATTGCTTACAAAATAAATAAATAACATGTATTGGTACAATCCAATAAAGTGGGAAAGACAGGAAAAGAAAAGCCAAACACACTGTATGCTCACATTGCTTTATTTCATTAGACACAAATTATTGCAAACATCAGTTTCAGAACATTTTAGGGAGATGTTTAAACAAAAAGGCCAACAAGAGATGCAATACACATACCACAGATTAAAGTAGTTCAGAGAAAATTAAAATCTCACAAAAGGCCTGGTAGGAGTTGACCCTGGGGCTGTGGGGTCTCCTGTGGCCTGCCCAGATACAGACAGACTGAACGAGAGGCAGACCCACACTGGTTATAACTGGTTTCTCAACTTCATGTAAGGTGTTAACTAAAAAAACAGACCACTTCCAACCTCAATTATTATCTCAATAGTTATCTCAATTATTTAACCTAAGCACCAACAGAGTCCAATTCACTTCTAAAATGTACTGGCACCAAATAAACTAATTTACAAAAGAGAAACAGACTCACAGACTTATATAGAAAACAAACTTGAGGTTACCAAAGGGGAAAGGTGGGGGGAGCATAAATTAGGAGTTTGGGATTAACATATACACACTCATATACATATATATATATATATGTATGTGTGTATATGTGTGTGTACATATATATATAAAACAGATAATCAACTGTGCTCAACAATGTAATAACCTATACAGGAAAAGAATCCAAAAGATTTTATATCTATACATTTATATATATATATATATATATATATATAAAACTGAATCAAGCTGCTGAATCAATCAACTTACCACAAACAACACTGTAAATCAACTATACTCCAATATAAAATAAAAAGGTTTTAAAAGATTTTAACACCTAAAAAATTAAAATGATTATCTATTGCTTACAAAATAAATAAATAACATGTATTGGTACAATCCAATAAAGTGGGAAAGACAGGAAAAGAAAAGCCAAACACACTGTATGCTCACATTGCTTTATTTCATTAGACACAAATTATTGCAAACATCAGTTTCAGAACATTTTAGGGAGATGTTTAAACAAAAAGGCCAACAAGAGATGCAATACACATACCACAGATTAAAGTAGTTCAGAGAAAATTAAAACATTCTTTGACCGATGGAGATACTGAGGAACAACACCCTCTAAAGTGAAAATATAGAATACAGGAAAATAGTACATATCTGCTTTCCAACTCTTCAAAATTTAAATGGCGCAGGCTAGTGATGGCGCAGGAGATGGGCCCTGAACACGCCCAGTCTAATGTCTGAGCACTCAGGCACACGCCCTCCCCAGCAGAGCTCTGCGCAGAGGTGTGCTGTGCCTTGTCGGCCTCTGCCCCGTCTGCTGCCTGAGAACTCTCCGTCACGTGCCTTCCAGGGGGGAGCTCTAATGAGAGTCATCATTGTACCTTGTTGACCTCTGCTCCCACACCTCGGAATTCTGTTTATTTCTTAGTCAAAGGAAATTCTGCTAGAGATCTAGGACCAGGATTAGAGACAGAATTACAATTATCCACTCCCAGGATAAATGGCGGAGGTGTGTGCCCCAAAAGACCTCTAATTCCCTGATTCTCTGCCCAATATAAACCCTTTAATAGTCTACACTGCCATTTTAAAGCTTGAGAAAGGGAATGTTGTATAATCCTGGACTTCATTCTTATTATTTCCTACAAGCGGAGAGCAAGATAAGAAAGGGGCCCCTCAAGCTAAGAGGCATCTAATTAGAGACATGTATACCTAACATGTACTCCCAATTAATGACATGAACAATTTTGGGAAATGAATTAGGGGCGGTGCTTTGATTAAAAGGCTACACTACAAAAGTCTGTGTCTTTTACCCTTAGCTCTAATTCAGATACTTGATAATAGATAGTGGTTAATTTTAACTTTTGAGAATAAACATTTAGCCTGCATAAAAGATACCTTTTCATAAAGTAAACATCTTATATATATATTATAGTTTCTCTTTTAAAAACAGCTTTGCTATACTTCTGACGCCCCTAATATATATATAAGTAAACATCTTATATATATATTATAGTTTCTCTTTTAAAAACAGCTTTGCTATACTTCTGGTGCCCCTAAACATTAGTACTAAGAGGCCACAGCTGCATTTTCAGAGCCACCGAAGTTATCAGATATCCCTTTGTGGGCAAACACATCAGAGTGAGTAGTACTCAGTTAATTCAAAGTTGCATTAAACTGCTGGCTCTCAGATTTTACCTTGCCTAAGAAGCACCTGGAAGGCTCCGTGAAGTTCAGAGCATGCAGGTCCCCCCACCCGCCAGGGTTTCTGATTCAGTGGGTCTGGGGCAAGGCTGAGGCCAGGCATTTCTAACAGGATTCCCGGGCTGCTGGTCTCTGGGTCACACCTCGTAAAGCACTCTTCCACCAGCTAATTCAGCGGCTCTTTCAAGAGCAATGAGCCCAGAGCCCACGTGGTACTGAACTCTTTGGGGCTCCGTCCCAGGGGTCGTCCGAGAGAAGACTCACCTCTCACCACCTCCTTTATTGCAGCAGTAGCCGCCTGGCAACTAGAGTACTTCACACTACTTGCTTAGCATTTCGGTTTTGCTGGGCAAGGATGGGGCATGTGTCCTACTCGCCCCAGAAGGGCTGCAGTCTGTGTCCCCGGATGCCCTGGACCCTTACCCTCAGGGCAGGACCCGAGCCTCTGGGGGACCCAAAGCCACAGCTACATGTCCCTCCCGAGGAGGTCTATCTCATCCAGCAGGAAGTCCATGTCCTCCCGGCTGACTTGAGGGCTGATCACCACCTGCCGGAAGAAGTTGACCTTCCCCCGGTGGGGCTGGTAGCCCAGCATGAGGCTCCCCTTCTTCATCATCCTCTCCTTAATGGCCGGGGCCACCTGCACGGGAGAGGAGGGAGACGGTGAAAGACCAGAACACTCAGCGTCACGACGGCAGCGCACCCAGGCACTGGCAGCTCACAGTGCGGCCCCTGCTGCCGAAGCCACTCTCATGCACACAGCGGGGTCCGCGTTAGTGCCAGCAGCCGGCTGAGCACTCGTGGCACACGAGTAGCAATTCCAGCACCTCGGATAGATGAATTCACCCAATCTTCACAGTAAGTGCACACAAGGGATACTATTAACATGCCCTTTCTAGGTGAGGAAATTGAGGTGCATGGAGATTAAATAAATAGCCTGAGGTCCTATGTTTGGTAAGGGGGAGAGTGGAAATTTAAACCAGATAGTCCCACCCAAGTCCTTACTCAGAACCTTAAATCATGATGCAACACTGTCGCGTAAAAACAAACCGGTGTCCGCAGGGGTCACACTTTCGAAGGTGTCAAATGTTACATACCAAGTTTGTCAGAACTAAAAAATACTTCAGTTCAGGGAACTCAAATAAAGATTAGTCAGAGATGGATAAAAATCACCCAAAATAACAGCTGTGCCTTGACAGTCTACCAAGGAAAAGACTAAAACAGGTGCTATGTGCAGACTCCCTTTATTAGCTTATTCATAGGACATATTGGTTTATTAACAGTAAATAAAAAACACTGTGTACTTTATTAAGAGTGTGCAGTTGGTAATAAAATAGGAACTACATATTTGAAGGACTTCTGGTGAACACAGGGAAACAGGCCATGAGTGTCCAAAGGCACAGATTTTTCTCCTTCTCCATTTCCATTTGAACTCACAGCTGCTGAGCGTGTCCTAAGTGAATATGGGAGAGGGACTGGAAGGAGTGTGTGTGCTCTCGTCGGGACACGGAGTGAGCTGAAGTCAGACGCAGCATGGCATGAGACGCCTGAGTGGAGGGGCACGAACCTCCGCTCCCAGGACCCTTCTCGGAGTGTGGCCACCCCACCCCTCCCCACCCACACCTATGATGCGTCAGGTACTTCTTCCCTGGTGGCTCAGAGGGTAAAGCATCTGCCTGCAATGCGGGAGACCTGGGTTCAATCCCTGGGTTGGGAAGATCCCCTGGAGAAGGAAATGGCACCCCACTCCAGTACTCTTGCCCGGAGAATCCCATGGACGGAGGAGCCTCGTGGGCTACAGTCCACGGGGTCACAAACAGTCAGACACGACTGAGCGACTTCACTTCACTTTCCCTGAAGACATGCCAAATTGCTTCATCCAGCTCTCAACTTAGGGATCTGTTCCAAGCTTCTGGGAAGATCAATGCTTCAGGCCTCTGGAGATCTATGCTGGACTCAACTAGAGTCTTATCAGGGGATGTCCAAGGGTCCTTTCCACTAAAGGAGTTTTTCATCATATGCTCACTTTAGAACCTAAATCTTATAACACATGGACCATAACCTGCTTAAAACAGCAAAAGCAAAGATCTACTGAGCTCAATCACACTGTCATTCCAGTGAAGGACTGAATGTTTCTCATGGTATAAGGAACACAGAAAGAAAACACATGAGTTTTAACAAAAAGTAAATGTAGAAAAAGAAGATGAAGTCAGAGGTCATGTAAGTGAAAAACTACAGACCATCAGATTCTGTAAATTTTGGGAAATGTGTCAAAAATTTTATCTTGAACTTTTTAGAGATGAGGAGAACAGCTGAATCAGTACCACCTCCATCCTCTTTGCATAACTTCGAGGCAAAAGTCCGTGGCTGATGAAGCTGGGAGGTATCTCTATGCAGGTCCATTTGAAACCCTTCAGCTGCTACGCTCTTAGTATCAGTTTTCTTCCAAAGCTGTTTCTGCAAGTATCGTGTCTTATTAGATTATAAAACCTAGTGAAATAATACATAAGCAAATGAAAGTGAAGAAGAGTGTTCTCCATAAAAACTAAGCTGAATCCTCTGGAAAGACGAGATTAAGGGGCAAGAGGGGACTGCCAAAAAACTACTGCTAACGAGTCAGGTGTGGTGGAAGAACTATGAAAGCTTTACAACAAAGCTTTGAGAGTCCAGGCCAAGTCTGCACACAGGTGGCTGCCCAGGTGCTGAGTACACTCTCTATATAAAGACTCCTGAGCTGGACATGGCAGACGATTCCTGAAGAGTGTAGTTTATGCAAGAACCATAGATGCTCTCTGAGCATCAGACTTCTGCTCAAGACAAGCCTCATTGGCTCTTAGAAATCCTCACTTGATGGGGGAAAAAAAGTTCTATCAAAAGATGTAGAAATTGAAATGGACATAGATGTGTTTTAAGTTAAAATATTTGAGTTATGTATGCATCACATTTTTTTCTAGGATTACCTGCTTTAACTTGACCAATCTGCATTCCCTTAGGTAGGTAGGCTTCCAGGGCAGCTGGGGATGTGAATGTGCATGTATATGTATTCATGTATGTGTATGCATGTGCACGTGTGTGTGTGTACCTGTGGGTGTGCACGTGTTTGCATGCATTGTGTACGTGTGTGTGTGC
The DNA here is from genome assembly GCA_006408675.1 of Madoqua kirkii. Taxonomy (NCBI): domain Eukaryota; kingdom Metazoa; phylum Chordata; class Mammalia; order Artiodactyla; family Bovidae; genus Madoqua; species Madoqua kirkii. The sequence goes on from SJYC01120654.1 coordinate 80,975, forward strand.
ATGCATAATCACATGTAGTTGAAACTTCCACGCCCCATCTGTCATTTACAGCTCTTACAATCCTTCCTATTCATTCACAGGGCAGTGCAGAACTGTGGGATGCCTTAGGCTCACGCCAAAGGCACGTTTGCTTCTAACTCGCAGACTGAGTGGGCTCTTGCCTGTAACCTGCAGGGGTGAGGCAGGTATGCAAAAGCATCACCACGTGCCTGTGCTCACCAGTCCCAGGAAGATCCGGTCATGTGGACAAAGGCCTGCCCAGGAGAGGCACAGACTATCAGTTTTAGAGCTAACAGCTTGTGGCTCTGTAGATTTTTTTAAAAAAATAACAACATCCCTTATATTTACCTCCATCTTCCTCTAAGTACCTAGGGCATAACTTGCTCTGGCTTATAGCCAATTTTAAATTTAAAACAGGCATGTTCTGGGCTCAAACTTAATTTGCATTGTCTATTTCTGTTTACTTTTCCTCTATTTTTCTTCCCCAAATGATAATTTATGCCTTACCTTTGGAGAGCAGTAGAATTCTGATTCCGGCCCCTAATGTTATCAGGGGCTCACAGGGGGCGCTTATCAAAATGAATGTCAGGTCTGCATTTCTTGTAAGCAAACCCAAAACACCTTCTAACGTGAGCAAAGAAGATAAAACTAAGAGGGCCACTTGGATGTTTTAATATACAAATATTTTTGATCTTAAATTCTTATTCCTTCTAAGACATAAAAATGTACTTTCATGGGCAGAACACACGGCCTAAGGACCAAACTTCTGAGACAAATTCTGTCACAGATTTCCAAAACTTATAAAGAAATGACTATCTCCGTGAGTCAGAGAACCAGCTAAGTAAGGGTCTGGCAGTAACAGCACACATCTTATCTTTGTACCCATGATATAAGCTTAACTCCAGTAGGTAATTTTTCTAGGCCAAGAGGGGGAAACTGTCTTTGTTTATGAATACTTCATGGAGAAAGTAAACTGTAAGCAACACCAAAGCTGGTATTCATGAAATCTGCAACTGTATCGATAACAATCGTATCGATTGTTTCTGGTGTGGTGGTGGTTGTTACTGTTAAATTTTTCACCAGCTCTAAAATCTGCAATGGGCTTTCCTGTGTCTCATTCTCATGAACCCAAATTAAAAACATATCCGCATTTTAGCAATTCAGAGACCAAGAATGTTCTTGTTAACAGCCAGCTTGTCGTGTTTGAATCCAAAAACAAAAACACAAAATCAACAAAACCAAAACAAACAAATAAAACCTCCCTATTTATAGAGCTTCAGGCATAATCCAGCACCGGGCAACTCGGAATATTCTCTTCTGCTGATCACAGCAGAGCAACAGTCCTAATCTGACAGGATGGAATATTCACAAGGGAAAGAAATTAGGATAGGTTCAGGCATAATCCAGCACCAGGCAACTCGGAATATTCTCTTTTGCTGATCACAGCAGAGCAACAGTCCTAATCCGACAGGATGGAATATTCACAAGGGAAAGAAAATAGGCACAAACTAAATGTAAGCATTCGAATCTCGCCTCTGAATGGAGCACACACGTAGGAAAGCAATTTGGCGGGAGTAAGATTGCTTCCCAGCCCTCAATTATCTTACTGCTGGTTTTCCTTCAAATTGTAAATCAAATTCTTTCCTCATGCCTCAGTGCACTTGTCCTGCATCTTAGTGGAGGAAGATCCTGACATTTCTATTTGGTTGCACAGGAACTTAATCGACACATTTCTGTAGGATTGCTGTCCCCTCCACCCCCGCCCCTGCCTTAAACTATGTTTCAGCCGTGATTTAGCCATTTGAATAGAATTTTGTTGTCACACTCCTGCCACATAAAGCAGTATCTGGTATTTAAAAGTTGTTTAAACCTAAGGGAAAAAAAAGACACCTCTCTCCTTCTGGTCAAGCACAGTAATTTGATAGCAAATAACTGACCAGATGTTACCACAACCTTTTATTAAAATAAAATAGTCATATCTGTAAAATGACATTTCTTATTTAAAATGTGTAACTTATTTAACGTTAAGAAACACGTTTTTCCCCAATATACAGTATTTCTTAAACTCTCTGTAAGAAAATTCGTTTTTTCCAGTCCATTACAGACATACATTTGTGAAATACAATAAAAGTGAATTACTAAATAAAAATAAAATAAAAAAGACATAAAAACAAGGTCCTATTGTATAGCACAGGGAACTATGCTTAATATCCTGTGATAAACCATAACAGAATAGAATATGAAAAATAACACACACACACACACACACACATATATATATGAGTCATTTTGCTATAGAGCAGAATATAACATTATAAGTCAACTATA